>VZRH01006359.1:248856-266678 GCA_013397555.1 Urocynchramus pylzowi
GGGACAAGGGGGCGGCCCCGCGCCCGCCCCGCCCTTTCCCGCCATGGGAACGGCCGGTCCCGGGGCGGTCCCGCTGCGCGCCGCTCACGGGCCCGGCCGCCGCTCGGTTTGTCCGGGAGCCGGCGTTGGGAAGTGCTGGTCACCCTTGGTGCTTCCAGAAACCGGGGCTCACCTGTCCCTAGCAGCACTTTCTCAGTCGGGCTCCGGGCGCCGCGAACCCAGTAAGGGATTTTAGTGGGTGGTTAGGTTGTGCTAACATGGATGGTTACCCCGTGCCTGCTCTCCTACGGTTAAACCAAGAGTTACTTACAAGAGCCTCTAACAGAATCACAGAATCAATTCGGTTGGTTCAAAGACCCCTGAGTTCATCAAGTCCAACCTATGACCGAACACCACCATGGTCAACTAGACCATGGCACTGAGTGCCACATCCAGTCATTCCTTAAACACCTCCAGGGACCCCACCACCTCCCTGGGCGGCCCTTTCCAAACTACCCTTTCTGTGAAGAAATATCTCCTGGTGTCCAACCTACTGCTGCAGCTTAAGACTGTCGTCTTGCTGTGTTGCTGGTTGCCTGAGAGAAGAGACTGACACTCACCTGGCTACAGCTTCCTTTCAGGCAGTTTTAGAATGATATGGTCACCCCAAGCTTTCTTTTCTCCAAGCAAAACAACGCCAGCTCCCTCAGCCACTGGTCACAGGACTTGTGCTCCGGTTTATTGCAGAGTTGTGGCGGTCACACGAGAGCTCCGCTAGGCCTCCTTTGGTTTGTGATGATGCTGTTTAACAAACAACAAGGTAAAAGCTGATCACTAAGCATGTGGGATGGCTGAATGCAGCACTCGGCCTGGCCGCTGAGAAAAGCTTAGGCATCAGGAAAAATAACCTGGGTTTGACTTTTACCATCATAAAGCATATACAACAAGAGCAAAAATTAAGGTTAGTTGTGTACCTTAGGTCTGGAATTTCCTTCCTTTTCCAAAGATCATGGCTGATCTTTGCCATGTCAGGGTATGCCCAGGCAGACATTGGCTGCTTTTTTTGCCCAGACCTCACACAAGCTTTGGGACACAGGATGTCTGACTGCACTAAAGCCTTCCAATTGCCCACTAGCTTTTTCCTGTCTGCTATTCAGTTTTAAATCTGTCTCTTATTCTCCATCATCTTCTGCTTGGTGTTTCTTTACCCTTCCCTGATAGCTTGTTTACCCGATTTTTCTTTTCCCATGTATTAAAAACAGATATTTGAGCTCACCCAAGTCTCCAAACCTCTACCATGTCCCCATTGGGACAATGCTGCAGAGAAACACTCTCACTCTTGAGAGCTGCTGGCATGTCCCTTCCTCACCAGCTGAACTTCCACACATCCATTCCTGCCTAGCTTATGCTTATTGTAACAAACTGGCAAGGGGTGATTTTGCAGACAGAAGCCTCCTTCACTAGTGAGCCCTGCTTCCCCACAGAACATCACTCACCTTTTCCACAGAACGACAAAGCAGCCCTGCAATAAGCATATAGGTAAATATATAATCGGGTAATTGAACTTTTTATTCCTGGAGCAGGCAGGAATTAAATCTGCGTGAATAATATTTTCATTTTGGCAAGGTGTGTTCCCCACAAGTTTACAGAAACATGT
Source organism: Urocynchramus pylzowi (assembly GCA_013397555.1). Classification (NCBI taxonomy): domain Eukaryota; kingdom Metazoa; phylum Chordata; class Aves; order Passeriformes; family Fringillidae; genus Urocynchramus; species Urocynchramus pylzowi. The sequence goes on from VZRH01006359.1 coordinate 250,493, forward strand.
GCATTGCTTGCCCTCTACAAAGGAAATAGGAATGCTTAGACTTTTGTATCTGCAGGATGGATCTCTGCCCCTTGAGCTAAGAGAACACAGGTTTCCCTCCTCAGACCCTATCCATGTCAAGGGGTTTCTGGTTCCTATTTCTTGGATCTATTGCTTATTCCACTGGCTTTCTACTAATTGTGGTGTTCTCTCTCTATGGGTTGAATAATAAATTCACACGTAGGTCAGACATAACTGGGACACATACTGAGTGCACATTACTTGGGAGTGAAGGAAAAAGCTGGCTGTCTAATCAGTGTAGATCACTGACAATGGCAGATGCATTGCTCAAGAAACAGAAAATCACTACTCTGCTAGCACTGATGATGGTGCTCAGACTGGCTGAGGATTTAATGAAAATGTTACGATTATTTTATTAGTCACAGATTAAACTGGTTCAGTGTGTAGTCTTTAATGGAAATGTGGTCATGACTGACTATACTTCAAACAGTAGGGATAAAAATAGGAATTGTACTGCAGATCAATGCATTGGCAGAACTAATCACGCTGTCATATGCCAGACTTGAATGCCACCACACAGACAGTTTCAATAAAACTGATTTTAAAAATAACACACAGAACAATTTTAAGTGGAACTGTATTGTTTTCAACATACAATCCAGTGAGAATGCCAAAACCTTGCCAGAGGTTATTACTGTGCATGAAATCGTGACAGAGGAAGAGAAACACTGGGGCTTTTAAGCACTCTGCCTAGAGGCTGAAGGGATACTTGCTGTCTGTCTGCATGTATTTTCTTCCCGTGGTGTTTTTAATCTTGATGGACTACCACCCGTACCAGAGGTTGGTATTCAACTTAATGGCAAGACTGCAATCTATCAACAAGCTTGGTAGCTGAAAAGATTCTCTGCTAAAAGGCATAGAAAATTAGATGATGATTTGAAAATGAGAGCTAGCCAGGAGAGGGGACTCATGCATGAGTAACAAATCTGCTATAGAATTGTTATTACAGAGGAAAGCTGACCCTCAATTATACCATGTCATCTTTAGAATTCCATAAATAATAAGGTGAAATAACCAAATAAAAGGAGCACATTCAAATACTAAACCACCATTTTAAAAATCTGCTTAATTTGTCCATGTTTCTGGTTTTATCGGGCACCTGTGACAGATTTTGTAAGCTGGTTTTATCAGGTCTCTATAAAATAAATATATGATAAATTATATCTATATGATAAATTTTATAAGCTGTTTGCAGATAAAGGAAAGAATAAAGGATTTCTTTGTGTGGGAAAACATGGACCCAAATTATGGTAATGCTGAAGGAGGTCTTCTGTACAAGGTTTAGTCCATTTTGACTAATGCAATTTAAATTTGAATCCTTACTTTTTAGAAATTATTTTCCCCATTTGTTTACAGGTAGATGGCTGGCAGTGCTGTGCATCCCACTGGCTGCAGGAATGAGAATGGAAACTGAGCTCTGTCTCAGGCAGATGCTTCAGCTTCTGTAACCTGCCCATACCTGAGGCTGCATGTGTCAGGGTTTGGGATGGGAGATGCAGGCATCCCATGTAATGGGGTGATCAGCAGTGCACACGTGTGCAGGTCCCGGGCTGGGGAGGGTTTCTGAGGCAGAGTTGGTGCCTGAGAAACAGACTCTTTAGCAGGACTCCTGTGAGGAGGAGTTACACCAGACACATAGTCCTGGCTTGCAGCATGGAGCTTATCTGTGTTTTGGTTTCCCCCTGCCAAGCACAGACCAGAGGTGTGGGGAAGTTGTGCTGCTGCACTGCTGGTGTAGGAGGAGGCAGGCAGTGGAGCAGGGGACACCAGATCAGCAGCTCTCATAATCACAGCTTGTTCTGCTGGGTGAGAAAAAAACCTCAGGAGCAGACAAAAGGTAGCAAAAGGGGCAAGATAAGCAAACCACAAGGGAGTAGAGCCACACTTTTTGTTGTTAGTGAAATACAGATTGGTTCATCTGGCTCAAACTTCACCTTTTGAGCTGCAGTGCTTAGGCTACACATGGGCTGTCAAAACCTTACTTAAAATTAAATCTACCAATTCAGACTGCCTGCTGCCACTTCCTAAATGGTAATAAACATCCTTTCTCTCTGCTTCACATAAGGATATGACAGACTTGAGGTAAAGAAGCAAAGAGCTCCTCTTTTTTTGATAGGCAATCTTCTGATCAAAGACACGGTTAGTTCTACCTTTAATTCCCTACAAATGAAACTGCCATCCTGGCTGACCTTGGGAAGGTCATTTTAAACAGCCTGCATGATGGAACTGAAACCATCTCCTTCCCAGCAGACAGACATTTGATTTGTCTCTTTTTTCTTGCTATTCTTTTCAAGAATGTTTTAGAGTCACTGGTAAGGCATAATTCACCTTTCTCCCATGGCATTACTGAGTACTGTAAAGTTGTGTGTAAGCACATTGCACCAGACTTAGACAATAAAATCGTGGTTGTAGACAGAACCTATTGCATTCAAACAAAATAGAGAGGATACAACAGAGGTAATGCCAAGAAAACAAGAATTAAAATCATCTTTCATCTTAGAATGTAGGGAACAGGTCATCATGGACATACTGAGTTCAAGTGGAATTAGAATGTAAATCTTCTCTTCAATAAAATGAACAGATAAAGAAAGAAAGAGCTATACAAGATCTCATTTTCAAGAGGTGTAAAGGTCTAATACTTCCCAGTTGCAGATAAAAAGCCTGGAAAAGAGACAACATTTCCAGGATAGATAAGGTACATTTTCATGGTTGCAGCCAAAGAACTGGACCCTATTTCCCAAGCCTCATCCCCACTTGAGAGACAAAGGGAGCAAATTTACTGCAACAAACATTGATGAAAGTTTAGCCAGACATAACTACAGCAGTCCCAGGATCTGACTGCAAGTAAAGATAAAGGACAATGCTGTGACAGCATCAGCTCAGAGAGCTGATAGCAATGATGATCTCATCAAAAGGAAATTTCAAACCCTAGGTCCTGGTAACAACACCATCCTTTGCTATGATATTTGCATAAAAGTTTCATAGAAATAATATCATATCAGAGAGGATTTTTGAATTCTTAACCCGACTCAGGAAAATGGCCTCATTTTGGATACTTACAGGGATGATGCAGTGCAAGACCTTTGGGCTTTTTCTTTCCTTATTCTATTGTTCCATTTCTGTTCATTCTGTTATAGGTAGTGTAATGGTTTTAGTAGAAGTAACATATAAAAGAAGACAGTACAATCAGTGAGAAGACTGGCAAAAGACCATCTATACAAATATACTAGTTTCAATGACAGAGTTAATTACCTTTGTATGTCTGGCTGTAGCTTAAAGCAAATGTAACTAGAGTAAAAACAGCTCTGGCCTAAGTGTGCTGCATACTGATAGATTAATTTGTTTTTAATGCAAGAGTGCTGCTGATGTTTTTCTTTTTGCACTGAATACAAAATTTTACTTTTAAAGGACACAGCTTTAAGCAAAAACATGGGGTTTGGTGAAGTGTTTGGAACTGAACCCCAGTATGATCTGACTTGTGCAACACTGCAGGCTCAGATCTCCAATCTTAGAAACCTTACAGGCAGGTATTTCAGTCCATTACTAACACTCATGCTAACACACTCAAGTGAACCAATTTCTGAATGTTCTCCAAAACACAAAGTTTGTCAGATCCACCAAGGCTGTGATTACACCAGGACTAAGCCAGCACAAGGACTAGAATTAATTGTACCCTGGTGAAATCAGGGCAGACATAGCAAGGTTAGTGCAGATCAGTGTATTGGCAAAACTATATTGGGCAGCTTGCCTGAAAGCTTGCTGCTCACAAGCTTTGTCAGTCTCTTGCTGCTATTGAACAGCAAATTGAAATTCATTGTAATAAAAAGAGAGCTCAGATATCTAAGATTAGCTAATTGTCCCATAAAGGCAACACAGGGAAAAATTTCACACAGGAAAGCATGTAGTCTGTGCCTCTGGCAAGCACTAGTTTACAAAACATCAGCCTATTTATAGTATTTGTCTAAGTGTGTGCTTGAAGTTGAAAGTGTTAGCAACTTTCTTCTATAATCTATATTTAGCCATGGTAGCCTGACTGTCATGGTAAGCAAAGGAGGTTTGGTGGGAGCAAATCCTAATAAGGTATTCCCCGGTATTGAAAATAACTGAGTCACAGCTGCAATATTTAAACTATTTATAATTCCATTAAACAACAGTACATAGGAAACCACTGTGGAAACCTGGTGGTAACATCACTGTTTTCTGCTGTGGATTGGTCTTAGAGCTGAATATCCCCACACCGTAGCAGAGCCCTTTATTTTTTCCAGAAGTTTCATTAAATTCTTGTTCATGTCTTCAGAGGTAGTTCTAAAAAAATTAAGAATAATTTCTTGACATAAATTTGAATGGCTGTATTTCACATTTAATTCAAATACTATCTGGCACTGACCTGCTCTCTAGTACAAGTTTTTGTTCAGCCATCTTCCTTTGGCCATCAACAACTCCCAACTCCTCACCAACAGCTGGAGTTTATTAAACAATTATTCAGGAAAAGAGTTTCTGCAAAAAGGTTTGCACAAATATTAAAAAAAAAAAAAAACAGTCCTAGGGATAAAAAGTCATTGGACTCCTGTATTCAGCTACATCGGAGAAGGCTTACTAACTGTAAAAGGTGACACAAAATTCTCGTCAATTAAAGTTTTGGGAGCCATTTGTACTTTTGATTGTAATTATGTGTCTGGACACTGATGTTTTAGCCCACTGCCACATGGTCCCCCAAACTAATAATTTCAGTGTAATGGGGTTAAAGGAATTATCCCAAAGGCTACCTGAGACAGACAGCTCTCAATTTATCTGAATTAAGCTGTTAGTACTGCCCCGGAGTGGCAACAGTATCTCACCAAATACTAGGCTTTGAGTCTTTTCTGATATTACATTTCACAACCAAAAATACTGGCAAATTTATATAAGTCTTGAACTTTATTTGCAGTACTTTTCATGCTCTCCAGATAGTAACTTGTTTCCTGTGTTGTTTTCTTTTCCTTGTGAGTTCATTCTTGTTTTTCCCATATCCAAGCAAATCAAACTCTCCCATGACTGCAGAAAATACAGTCAGTTTCTGTAGTTGTGTTGCTCCTGAACAAACTGACTTTGACTACTTATATTTCAATAATGATATTTTAATTACACATATACATACAGAAAGGGAGAAAAGCATAAGAGCAACTTTCAAAGTATTTGGCTGTATACTAGAAAAATCAAGGTATAGTTGTTACACTGAATTGTACAATAGAATCTGAAAACTATACAAATTTGGCAAGTCATATGAAAAAGTAAAAAACTTCCCCTCTTCATGGTGTATTCCAAAATAATAGTTTTGGTTAGCCAGTCATACTGCTACCCTTTTTTATTTGGCTTCAGCTGGGGCCCTAAGGAAAATAGAAAGACAGAAAGGTTTAACATTTTGTACTAGCTCAGTGCTCTTTCGGATATTTTTTCAACAAATTTGCAACCACTTAACAGAAAGTTATTAAATTTTGTAATGAAGAGTGACTTCTGAATGGCAGGGTTAAAGCCCAGTGCTACACTCTCTGGCTTCCTCTTTTACCTGAAAAATGCTTTTTCTCATCAGGTAAAACCATATCGCATTAAATCAAAGGGCAACCAAATGCATCAGGAAATAGAAACATTAAGCACGTAGGGAATGCTAAAAGTATCTGCATCCAAGATCCCAACTTCTCAGAGAGCATTCCCAAACTTTCTTTTCAAAGGCACAACCAACAGACATTACCCAAGGAACCAAGCAGACAGCTGTGGGTTTGTTCTCCACAGCATAGCTTTGCTGTGGGCAGGTGACACAAAGTTTTCCAGAAGAGAGTAGTCTGGAAAGCTAAATAGGCTCCTAGGGATGACCCTGGTTCAAGGGAGAGGAAAAAGATGATACCATGAATTTGTGTTGAATACTGTATTTTTCCTCTGGAAAAAGGAGACCCTGAAGAGAGAAGGTGTTACAGCCCTGACACTTACTGTGATGAGTGATCCCTTCAGATTATTATGTTCCATCCATCTATCTCACATATACAAGTTAGCATTGCAGTATAAAGCCTCTTTCCAAAACAGCAAAACTAGACATCTCCAAATACCAGTGGGAAAGAGAGTTTTGAAATACAAACAAACAAACAAAAAAGAGAGAGAGAGAAAAGACAAAAACACGCTTTTGATTCCCTGGTGCTTTGCGAGAGTTATTCTGAAGGTCATCAGCACTTTAAGAGGTGATGGTTCTATGTGGTCTATATTATGCAATGTAAAATGCTTTAAAAGTTTTAATTAAAGAAACCAGATTGAAAGCAATTTCTTATCAGAAGTAAAAAGTAGTCTCTGGTGCCTGAGAGGGAAACCTGAAGGCAATTCCAGGATGTTCAGAGGTAGTCCAAATAAGTCTCCAAAAATGTAAAGGATTCTTATATATAGTTGGACCCTGTTATTATAAATGCCAATTTTTTTAAAATGTGTTTATGGGAATCAAACTATTATGTTTATGGGAATCAAACTAATACTCAAACTATTAGTCTGAGTACCCTCAAATATGGATCTCATTAGCAAGGTGCTACCAGGACTCTCTTGACTAGCAGCTGGTATTCCTTTGGGTAATATTAACAGCTGCAATCAGAGACTGTTAACTATTACCCAGATTAAATAGCTTGTCATTCAGATTTATGTAATCTGAGGGGAGGAAATAAGGATGAATTCCCTTCTAGCATTCACAGGTCAAATATTTATTGTTGCTTGGCAAGTATAATGGGCTTGAACCACGTCATAAGCTTGAACAAAGGCAAGATAACATAATATCTCTTCTGTAGCTCTGCTTGGTTCAGGTTCTTCACTGTTTCTATTAAGCAAAGCAATGAACCTACACATGTTATTTTGCAGAATTACCCTTTAGCAGAAGCACTACTAGAAAACATCTTAACAAAAATTCCTCAGCCAGAACATCTTCTCAATTGTCATCTTCACTGATGCTCAGAAGGCTACTGCCATACAATAAAACTTCTAAATCAGCAAGGAACTTCAAAACTCCTGTTATTTGTAGGATAAAAAGGCCTGGAGTTATAATACTCGATCAGTTGCATGACTATTAATAGTGCTGGGTGCCTTAATCTAGGCTTTGCAAGTGCTGTTCAGCATTGTGCTCATCAGGCCTCCTGGGAGGGTGCCTCAGTGACACAGAACTGAAAACACTTGCTACAGCTCAAGAAAAGCTCCTGCTGGTTCCTGACACTGCTTGCAGTGCCTCTGCACACTTTAGCAGTAGAATTTGCAGTGGACAGGAGTAAGAAAAAACACAAACTCACATATACAAGGCTGTGGAGGAAAAGCAACATGCTAAGGCTCAGCAGACAGCATCGCTGCTTTCCTGTGGGAGCCCAGGCTGCATCAGGAGCCTTTCCTTCAGCCTCTCATTTGGTGTGTTAATGATGCTGTACACAAAGCATGATGATCCCTAGTAACTGCTGCTAGACAGGCGTGGCTTTCTGGATTCCTGTTAATGCTGATACCAGTAAAAAACCCCCATAATTTCACTGTCTGATCAGCTAGGCTGGCCGATCTGGAAAGGCAAAATCAGTTTCAGGGGTTTGGCTTTCCACTCAAGTAATAAAAAATGCTTTGAAATCTCAGACTCTGTTAGGGACCTCTTTATAAAAAGTCCTGTCTATATTAGTTTTGCCCCCTGACTTGGCAGCAGAAACACAGGCTGGGCTTTCCCCCATGCAATTGCAGAGGACAGAGCACTGAGTGTCATGCTACAGTTTTGGAGCGTGCCAGCCCTGGGGGCCCCTCTCACCTCCTGCTGCACAGTCCTATCCCCACCCTCACTGCAACAGCAGCTTTTTGTACAGCCTCAATAAAAAACAGATCAGAAATAATCCTTTCTTAGGAGGTTTATTTTGGAGCTCAGTCAGCTAACTGCTCCTTTTTCTTCTGTGCCGTGGTGATGCTGGGGGCTGATGCACGGACCCCACCTGAGAACAAGTGACCAAGGAAGCAGGAATTTGCCAAACCCAGCCCACAGTCAAACCTGGTGTGGGGTAGGTTGTGTTTCATTCCCAAAGGCTTCATTTGGTTCTTTAAAAGTTTGTTAAAGAAAACATAACACAGGGTTTCCTGAGCTGTTGGCAGAATTCACACTGACCTTACTAGGGCTAGGACTTTACCCATTTAAATAAAAAGGCAATCCAATATGTCATGCAGTGTCATCATCAACTTACCCATCCCACAGCTGCCACAAAGCCTTCCAAGCTGGATATATCCTGATCTTCTAATGCAGAAGCTGCAAGACCATACATTTCTTAGCGTTTACTTTCCCACAAGAAGGAAAATGTGAAACTGCTATCAGTCACTTGGATTTTCAGCACTTGATAGTCGGGGCTGAGTCTCTGACTGGAGGAGGGGAAAGCTTGTGCCCTGAAATTCAAGTCTGTTCCATGTCCTTTGGATCTGAGATTTAGTTTCACCTCTGCTTTTCTTTCAGTGTTCATATTCCATATACTTTTTTTTGTTATACCTCCAGGAAAGTCACTGAATATCTTCTGATAAATGCTGGATTACATACTTACATCTGTGTTTGTGCTTATTTCAGAGATCTGTAGCTGTAGTTTCTAAAAGCTCAACTACATCAACAGAATTGCAGGTGCAGCTCTGATCCCTGAAGGTATTTACTAAGTCAGAGGGAGAGATTTATAACTCTGACTTCAATGGTGCTACACTGATTTACGTCAGCCAAGGAGCCTCTGTGTGCTTTTTAGGGTTATCTGCTTGACAACTTGTCCATCTTCTCATGTGACTCAGCTGTTTTCTGTTCTTGGGCTCTAACCTTCTGCACATTAGTGGGTGTCATGGTAACTAAAGAGAAACCACATGTAGCAGGCTAGCAAAAAAACCAGAACTGCTGAAGGTTAGAAAGTAAGTGGAAGAAATATTTCAGTTATGTAAAAAAAGAAAATAAACCTGCCCCCATCCCCAAACATGAAAGACTCTCCAAACTGAACTTTGTGTGTTTTTCTGGTAAAGTAACCCAGTGGCAATAAATGAATAGCACAGCTGGAACATCTAGCAGCAGTGTGATGGTGCAGTTAGGCATGTTGGCAAGCAGTAGGCTACGGGTTCAAATTTGGGCAGTTCTTTTGCCTGCATAGGAAGGAGGCTGAAGACAGCAAACTGGTAATGTTTAGGTTCATGTTTTGACAGGTGTCTGTGGCCAGAAAAGTAAAGATGAAACTTGCCTTTGCACAGCTAGGAAGTGGATAAAATCTTTTTACAGCACTTTTTCCCAACAGGAATGTAGAAAGTGCAGCGGGAGCTTGCTGTGGTGTGAGTTTGAGAAGGAGCTCTAGAGCGGGATGTGCTATAGTATGACCCACCAGGGAGCTGGGGTGGAGCTTGGTGATGGGTACCTCAGCAAAGAGGCTCATTGTGAGCTTTAGTTCAGTGTGATGTGTGCTGAGGGATCACAAGTCTCAAAAACACTCATTGAAAAAAAGCCCTGGCTCACAGTTCACATACTCTTGATTTACTGACTTCTAGATTGTCTAAAGATGAGTGGAAGTCAAGGAATGAGCCTGGCCTATAACTCCCAGATCTTGGACTTTCACCTGTGCTGACATCCTCTGGCCATACCCATGTCTTTGAAAAACTGAGTTTTTCCAAGTGCAGAGCAGACCGTGCACAGGAGGCATCTTCATAATTGCAGGATCTTAAAATGTTACAAACTCTTCTAACCATGTCTCAGCAAACAAATGTCTCTACTTTAGCCAGCAGCTGATGGTAGTTCAGCATTCCTAGATGATCATGAAGATAAAGTGAGGTTTCTTCAGAAAAAGTCTTAGAATAACAAATGCATCCTGATCCTAGGTTACTTATTTTTTTAAATTCAAAGTGTTTCTTATTTCTGCTTTGCATTTGTCTAGCTCCAGCTTTCATCCATTGAATATTTCAATATTGACTATAGATTCAGTATATAATGCTCTATGGTGACAATCTCCCAGTGTTGAGACATATAAAATGCTACAATTTCAACTGTAATGTGTCACATGACAAGGCAATATCTGAAAAATAGAATTATTTTTTCATATATAAACATTCTTCACTAAGGCACATTTGTATTTGGAGAATTGCAGGCTTTGTTTAAGGCATCTGTCTGGAAATATCTTCTAATGGCATCTAATCAAGGCACTCTAGAGCTCTAGGCACATTCAATGCTGAAAGAACATTTACAGGGGTGAGGAGCCGGAAGAGCTTCTTGCAGGTGCTGTAATCAGAAGCCCTTTTCTCTCTCTGTGTTAGTCACTTTCAGGCTGAACAATTTGAAATCACTGTGTTGTTCTGGGGTTTTTTTTACAATAAAATTAGCAACTGTTCTGCTTACTTTCTATCAGTCACTAGAAACTACATGCCTATATATAAAGGAAGCTATCATGATGTGTAGATGTCATCTAATTTAGGTGCCTTTTTATGGAATAAGAATTTATTGAGACAGCAGTTGAATTTTTTGGCTCTTGCTTTTCCCCTCCCTCTTCTTCTGGGCTGTTACACCAGGGTCTTTCTTGCACGCTGCCTCTTGGATGTGAGCTCAGCCAGCCTTGTCTTCCCACCTATTCCCATCCCAGCATTTCCCTTGGGTTATCTGCCAACTGCTTTCAACACTACAGGTGGACACGTTTGCCTCTATTTAAAGCACATTGGTTTAGGCATGATCTTGGGATTGAAAATGTGTAGATTTAACTGGAAAAGAGTAACAACCCTGTTTAATAATGAATACAAGCCTAAGTGTGCTTGTTATCTGTATATAAAGATCTTCTTCTCCCCCATCTGCTTGCAGACATCCTGTGGCTCTGCCGTTCAAATGCTGCTGGTGCTGCAAATTTGAAATGTTCTCTCTGCCTCTCTTAGCTGCTCTGCTCAGGCTGAATGCTGTCAGTAGCTCCCAGCACTGACAGGTCAGGTGCTGAAGCTGTTGGGTTGGGTGAGAGGAGGTGTACAGCCCTACTCTGGAAGCTGTGTCACCACCCACCCTGGCTGCCCAGGAGGGAAGGGATGCAGCTGGAAAATCAGCACACTGCAGCTATGGGAGGTGACCCTGCCTTGGGGAAGGGGATGGTATCATGCCTCAGTTGCCTTTGTCTCAGAAAAATGACAAATTGAATTCACAACTGGGTAGTGATTTCAGTATCCTTTGTATGGGTGGAGTGACAGAGCTTTAAGACATATTTCTGCTTCTTCCCAGTTCAAACCTAGGAGGAGTAAAACCCAGCCCCAGTATAACCTGGCACAGACTCCATCCTGCTCTGAATTATCCCCTGCTGCCAGAAGAGACAGCCAAAGCTCCCTGCTGCAGCCCTGTGCCACTCCCTATGGATAATCTGGTTGCAGAGTGAGGTGAAAGGGGAAGAAAAACAGAGCAGCAAATTATGCCAGGAGGAAAGCTTTGTTATATTTATAAGGCAGCCGGGTTAGGAGCCAGGGAGTGAGATGCTCCTGTAGTAATGGAATAAATTCTATAAACGTAGTTTAGAATGGATGGGAGGATGCAAACAATTAATTTGTTTTATTATTTTTAATTTCAGCTTTATGTTCAAGTGTAAAATATTTTATATGCACAAATGCAAGAATATGCAGACTGAAAGTAAAAAAAATATGTGAATTTTCACATTACTCTGAAAGAGGTTAGAGGTTTATTGCTGGAAAATCACTAGGGGAAGTGATTTTTTTGAAGCAAAAAATATGCAGGCTATGTCTCTCTAAGATCAAGGACTGTGTTAAGACAGCAGGCAGAAAAATATCAGGAAAATAAATAAGGCACAGAATTGCATGCAAGAAAACAGCAAACAAAACCATAAATTTGTGGTCCAAAGTAAGACAAGGGTAATGAGACTACCAGCTACTGGGAATAAAATGCTTATGTGTGTGGATGAGGTCAATACTCTAAAAAGGATTTCTAGAAGAGAGGAAGAAATCATTAGGCTTTTGTACATGGTATTTTTAATAGACTGAGAGGAGGAAAAAACACATAGATACTGGGTGGGGCAAAGAGCTGAAGACTATAAAATTACAAACTACTTTGAATCAGCTCTCCAGTGTAATGTGGGAAAGACCCTAATAATAAAACTGGAGATGTCTGACCAGTGTGTCTCCTGTGGGGACAAACTCCTCACTGCTCCATGCCTTTGTGAGGTTTAATGAATGGGGGCAGGCAGAGATGGGATGCAGTGAGCCGGGCAGGGACTGTGCCAAGGCTTGCTTGTCAAGTCATATTTGCCACAGTGCTGCAGGGTTGGAGCTTGAGGGGGTCTGGGACTGACTGGGGTGTGGAGGCAGTTGCCAAAGCCCCCTGGGCTGGTGAGCCCTTGGACCAGCCTGCCTGGGTATGATGATGAGGGGGCAAGGTGGCTGCTGCTGCTGCTGCTGCCACCCTGCTTGGGGCACAGGAGTTGCATCAGGGAACAAATTGGCTCCAGACCTGGCATGACTGAATTGTCAAGTGTCACTGCTTTTAAACAAGTTTTGGTTGATTTGGTTATTTTTTATTGGTTTGGTTTTTTTTGGTTTTTTGGGGGTTTTTTTGGCTTAGGTTTCCCAGAACTGCACTAGTGTAGTTGACTTTCCCAGTTGATAGTTAATGACATGGGGATGGGAGGAAAATGAATCACCAAGGCTACAGGAAAATTTATTTTCAGGAGAACAATAATGCCATATATCAACAAGAAGTTTTGTTCTGTCACTTGGTAACTCATTGGCCATGAGGCACCCTCTTGGGATCATTGTAGACTGAGAGCAATGGCTTGTCTACACCTGAGTTAATAGAAGATAAAAAAGGGCTCCATGATTCTTGTATGATAGTCATAGAAAGAATCCTATAGAGATTAATGGTAGCTGGATTGAGGCCAAAGCCATCACATGCCTCTTTGTAGTAGTTGCATAAACAGAGGATGAGTAGATAATTTCCCGCTCTCTTCTGCTCTTGTCGAAGATCTCTCTTGTCATAGATAATTATAAATCAAAAATAATGAACTTCCCCTTTTATACATTTGAAGCTTTGGCATGAAGCGGTGTAAACAAGTTCTGAAGTCTAATATATGGGAGCATTAAACCTAATTATTAATAGATAAATAACTCTTCATCAAAAACTGAGGGAGGAGTTTGGGGCTGATAGTATTTTATGCTAACATGTATATCCATAAATAGTAATAACTTGAGGATCCTGTGACTAATCTTGTGTTCAAAGAATAGATGCACTCTGTGCATAAATAAATAAAACAGAGAGGAGCTAGTTATTGTGCTGCCTGCCTGGACCTTCGAGTCCTCCCCCAGACCTCAGCTCTTCCCGTGCTCCTGGAATGCACAAGGATAATACTTCGATTCATGCCTCCTTCTGGTTTGTGCTTTCAGTTCAGTGATTTGGCTCAAGTGAGGTAACACAAGGATCTGGTCTTTTTAGACTATGGTCTTTTATGAGTGAACAAGTTCTGCTCTTATATTTTTGAGTTGTCCTACAGAGCTGTTCACAAAGCTGAAAACGGGAAAGAATTATCTATGGTTAAATTAAGTGTTAGCAGTACAGTTAACCTTAGTATTTTAATTTCAGCAAAGAGGCCTTTCATTGTTCATGTGTTTTCTAAAAATAAATCTCTTCTGTGAATCTGCCTAATGCATGGCTGTACAAATCCTTGTTTTTCCTCTAGGGTTATAAACTCCTTATTATACATCCACTTAATTATTTCTCCTTCATTACCCCTTTTATCTGCATACTCTAGCAGTCACAGCTCCCCAGGCAGGGAAGCTCATTGCACCTATACCATTGCTATTGTACCCCTGTAGCAATTGTACAATGCTATTTTACCCCTGTAGCATTGTCATCCCAACTCTGGATGAGCCACCTTCAGAAGGATTTCCACTTTAGTATTCCATCAGTCCTATTTTCCCTCTGAATAAAGACAGACCTCTTTGAAAGGTCTGTGTAGTGACTGAAAGAAACAAGACTTCTTAAATAAACCTGCTCATGGAAGTTGCTCTGTGATTGTTCTGCTTTAACTTCCTATAAGAACACCATACAGCCTAGTGGATAAGGAGTATTTATTTTTTCCCAAAGAAAATGCTTGTATTTATTCCAGGCAGCAAAAGGTTTGTATCTTTTTGTTCTTTCTTAAACTGCCCTGGTTTTGCTACAAAATCTCATTAGGAATTATTTAAGTTAATATATTCGGAAAATAAATGCTGCAGTTAAAGAATCAGGGAAGAAGTCTGTACTGGGAAGAAGTCCTTGCAGTCTGTACTGGGAAGAAGTCCTGCTTGAGGAAAATGGTCAAAATACAAATTGCATGTATAATTTCCAATGCTTCCACAAGAATATCCTTGCGCAGTTTGGACTGCCCTGCATGACTAGTCAGGCTGAAAAGGTCGGGCTGAAGATTACCCAGCTCTCGTGTGCTGTGGGAGTCAAAACCACCTGTTCCCACGTACGTCTGGTCTGTGGGTGACCCCCTGGTGGGAAGTGTTCCTCGGGTGGTGGCACTGAGCAGCCCCATGCCCCGGGGGGATGCCCCTTGCAGCGGCCCCGGAGGGGAGGGCAGCGCTTTGTGGGCAGTCCCCATAAAGTGTTGGCTGGGGACGGACCCCTTTGCCTCTCTCGGCTGGTGCGACCCCGGCCAGGCCCTGGGGGGCAAAGCGGGTGATCCAGCGGGGAAGGAACCCCCCTCTCCTGTCCCTGTGCTGCAGGCACTGCCGCCAGGGCACTCTGGCCCAGCGCCGGGCTCCTTCTCTCGGGACCAGCAGTCAGGCTCCGTGCAGGAGATGCATTGCTGCAGCTGCAGGTCAGGACTGCCTCCTGGGGGTGGCAGTCACAGCAGCGCCTCGGACCGGCGCTGGATGCTTCTAGGCAGAGCAAAGCGGGTGCCCTGAGCCGAGGAGCGACCCCAGCAAACCAAAAATGCTCCTTTACTGAGAGCTGGGCACCCAAAATAACTCCTTTTCTGAGAGCTGGGCGAGATTCCAGCCACTGTCTGAAAGGACGCCGCTTTGGGGCATAATTCACCTGTTCGTAATAGTTTACTGGACTTGTGAGATCCTACTCAAAATGAGGCCAGAGGACTGATCCAATACAAAGCCAGACCTGGAGCAACATCATTGGAAGGGAATGGGAGTCTTCAGCTGGTGCTGAAGTGTCAGACCATGCTGCTTCTATTTTCTTGTTGCTGATATTCACAGAAAGTGCAACTTTAACCATTCTTAAAGCCAAAATAGACAGTAAGTGTTTGGGATGTATTACCATGTTTGTTGCTGATAGTGTTGGTGCTGGATGTGTCCTTGGCTCACCCCTCAAACCCCCTGCCACGCCAGGTCTCCCACGACCCCTTCCAGCTTTCTTTTAGTGCACATTGGAGGAGCCCCTGGGCTGTGGGTCAGCATCAGGGTGCTAGGAGGGGCAGAGTGGGGCAAGAGTCTCCTGGGGACAGGAGAGTAACTGTGTTACTCCCCAAGGTGTCACAACACTTTCTGGGACTTCGTAGTCAAGTCCTCTTTTGCACCTCCCTTGAGAACTAGACAAGCATTGCCCCAAAATGCAGATGTGCATTTGTCTTGCTGATGTGTTGTCTAGGAAAGAGAGAGAGAAAAAAAAGAGGTGACTAGTTTCTACCTGGTCATTGCTATGATGCTCTCGTACTGAGGTTGTTTGAACATTAAGAGCATTAAATAGAATAAACACTGTCTCAAGCTTTCTGGATACTCCCAGGCCATTATACACCTCTGTAATGAAATTGTCTGTTGCAAAAATAGATGAAAGTAATGCTTTACTTTATTAATATTTTCTAATTCTCTAGTTGGAAATATATGTCTCTTTTTAATCTTTTTTCTTCCTTTTCTCTTAAATCCACTGGAAACTACTTTAGCAGGTCTATCAACTTGGAGACTCCCATTTGAGTGTTTTAACTGAAATAACCTGAGAAATGATTGATCATTAAAGAAAGATGGCAACAGTCACCCAAGGACAAATCATGGGAGTAATTCACTATTTTCTCTGGAGTCAGATTTGATCTATTGATATAAACAGTCTGAAATATCCCAACAAAAATATAATGAAATATAAAGCAGCTCTTTTTTTTTTTTTTTTTTATCTTTGCCTGAATTTTAGAGAGTT
>VZRH01006359.1:266687-297224 GCA_013397555.1 Urocynchramus pylzowi
GCCTTTCTTTCTTTTTTTTTTTTTTTTTTTTTTTTTTTAGCTTTGCCTGAATTTTAGAGAGCTGGCAAGAGTAAGGTATCTATGTACCATATAGAGTTGTGTTACATCTTCTAGGTCTGAGTAATTGTGGCATCAATAATAAGTAATTAGCATCCATAGACTTGAATGGATTAGCAGGACTATGGAAAAAACAGAACCTGTAGACACTAAAATCTTTATTAGAACAAGCTGTTTAAAATCTCAAACTCTTATATACAATTGAGTAATATTGTGTCTTTCAAATATTTACACTACAAAATAATTTGAAACAGCTATTTGATATAACAGTTGAATATACAGCAGTCTCACATCAGAAAGGTAACAAAAGTTCAATTTAGGGTCCCCCAATGAGTTTAGCATTAAAAAAAAAAAAAAAAAATTAATCTCAGACCAAGAGTTATCTATGAATCTATAACTTATGATTATCTAGAAACTAAAAGAATGTTCCTTTTTGCTGAGGTTAATGTTAGGGTTATGTGCTTTACAAGTGCAGGACTCTTATGGAATTAATTAGCTGCTGGTTAAATCAGCAATCTTATGCTTGTAACTTTATGGAGGAGTTATTTCTATTTTGTTAAGATACTGATTTTTATCATATCTAGAAGAGGTGTTGGTTTTTAATTACCCTTCTTATTACCTGTGTATTTCTCAGACAAATCCTCCTTTGGGTCTGTAGCTTTTCTGCAGGACAAAAAAGCCTCACACTGTAAATGAGATGTCAAATTGTCTTGAAGTGCTGGATAACTGCTGAAATTATTGAAGAAAGTGGAAGAAGAGGTAGCAGTTCCTTAGGGATCATCACATTTGTGAAACATTTTAGAACAATACCTAGTGGGAGGCACTTCCTGTTTCCATGTTTTTTCTCATCTACTGAGGGATGATAACTTATCAGTTACTGTAGATGTTGCAAGGTGATGGTGAGATGGGTTGGCTCAGATCAGGCTAACGATGAGGATATTACCACAGAGGCTTAAATACTCTGTAGTGCACAGTGATAAAATAATTTTTAGAGTTTGCTGCTATCTTATCTGCTGTCTGGTTGCTCTCCTATTTATTTTGTGGGTTAGAGGACCTGACTGTGTGAATGATTTAGGGAAAATGAAGGTGCACCAACAGAAGGTGTACAGTTAATACTCGTGAACTGGAATATTATAATGTTTTGGCTGTATTAATGTAGGTGTGAAATGGACTGAATCCCCTGTAATTCAATCCACCCACAAAATTAAAGTACTGAGGCAAAGCTGTGCAAAAGGAAATGACCAGGAACTGATGAAAAGTGTAAAACAGACAGGAGAGCAAGGGGCACACGGGCGAGCAGAAGAGGCAAATACCAAATGGGGTGAGGGAGGAGAGGGGCCAAAGCAGTGCCCATGGTGCAGCTGCACCCCTGAACCCAGTGTCCACAGAAAGGCTTGGCTGTCAGGGAGAGAGCAGGTGTTGGGCAGTGGCCATGGCAAGTGCAGACCTCAGTGTGAGAGTGATGATCCAAGAGAGACCAGTGGGGTGGGACGGAGCAGTGAGAGCAGGGCTGGAAGAGTGATCCCCTCCATAGTTTAGGGCTAGGGGGAGAGTAAAAGTGATTTATAAATGTTCAGGGAAAAGAGAAATACTAAAAATTGTATTTGTCTAGTGCTGAGGGAATCTATTAGAAATATCCATAACTATACTGAAATGCAAATTGCTTCACCCTGGATCTCTTTCACACAAGGAGGACAGGACCTGATGACAGGTGTGATTTGATGGAATGGTTCATTTTTCAATAGTAACACAGCATATATTAAACTTGGACATTTAAAAATCAGCATTGATTTTTAGATTGATTTTTTTTCTAGATTGAGAAAATTTCTGTCAGAATTGGCCAAGGAAATGCCCAAAGCATTGTTTTGTATTTTTAAATGATGCAAAAAGTTCCTGAAGAGGCAAATAAATTAGCTAGCATGCCAGAATTTAGAGAGGGTAAGAGACATGAATAATTATAAACCTCTAACCTAGACATCAGTTCTGGATAAAATTGATTTTAAGGCTTTATATAGAGATTGATCAATCATGAACACTGGAATAAGAATTAATGTTTAATGGCATAAGTTACAGAAAATACATTCTCTCAAGGTAAACTTGAAAAATAAAATATATAAGCAAAACTTAATCTCTGAGAAACTTATTTGGAACTGTACAGCCTTTTATCTGGGAGAAGGACCATCTAGAATTAACATTAACCCCAAACCATCAACGTCCACAACACAGGCTCTTTTCAAATGCCACAGCAAAACTGAGTTGGTGCATTGCACTAATATCAGTGTGTGGCTCAGACAGGGTGATGGGTCACCAGTGTGCCAGAACTGAGTTAAGCCATACAATGTCACCTTTGGGAGTCAGTTCATTTTCAAAAGCAAAAAAGAAAAGGAAAAAAAAAAAAATAAAGAAAGGCAAGGACTCCAATTCTTCATGTCCAGCTGTGCTTCAGGGAAAAGGCAGCAGCTGTTGGACACAGAGCTGTGTGGACTGGAGCATGGTGTGGTGAGAGTCACTGCTGGGCACTGGTGTTGTGAAATGCTGGGTCCCACTGACTGCCCTCCAACCAGCTGGTAATGGTCTTAAAACACAGCCTTTTATCTTGTACCATTAAAAAAAAACAAAACAGTTTCTCTATTTTGGGCCTCTTCAGGTTACTGCTTTGCCAATTGTAGGACACCTGAGCAAAACATCTTTGTCTGTTGGAAAGAAGTAGCTAACAAAACTGCTACTGGAAAACGTCTACTTCAATTTTTAAAAAACTTTCTCAATTTCAGTCTTTCACTTTTTCTTCCCCTTGTGACTGCATTCTTTTAAACCAATATTCTACCTGATGGGTTTACTGTCAGGAAATAGTGGACAGTTGTGAAAGATGAACTTAAAACATTTCTTTCAAAATTAAAAATCATCCAAACGAAAAATTTATTTACCATCACTCATTTACTAAATCCAGTAGTTGCAATAAATTGTTTTGGAACAGTGAAGAAATTTTGATTCTTTGAGGAAATTACTAATCAAGTCAAATTCAATCATGAATTAATATGATGAGCTGTAAACATTTTTTCCTTCTGTATTTTGACATGTCTTTAATTATTCACAAAGCTGAACCATCCTCTGTATTTGTCAGCTGTTAGTGATACTTAGATGCCATCACAGAGGCTTGGGGCTTTTGTTTTCTCTCTTGCATGGTAACTTATTAGTGAATTATTTGCAAGCAAAAAAACCTGACCATATTAAACATGTACTGAGTGGGAAGGCATTATATATTTAAATAGAATATGAGAATAGGTAGGATATAAGATATGGTAGGATATGAATCTGCTGTTTTTAATAAGGCAAGAGAAACTTTGCCCAGACAAGGATCCGCTTTTATGTGGGTTACATATTTAAGCCACATCCCTAAGAGACATGCTGTGTAAAATCAATGGACACAGTTACAACACTCATATTCCCACCTTGAGGTGTCCCAGGAGTCTGATTTTTTTTCATTGTAACTAAAAGTGACCGGGCACACTTAGAAGTCCTTGTCTTTCAGATATTGCAGGCTCAGTATTTAAAAACAGAAGCAGCAGAAAGCCTCCTGTATCTGGAAACCTTGACCAAGTAGTTATGCATAACACATACTTATCTAAATCTGGATTTAATGCGAATACTGAATTGTTCAATTTTTCAACCTCACTCATTTTTTAGAAAAAAAAGAAATGTTTTTAAGTTGAGTATTCCTGAAGTAGGTGGTTAGAGAACAGCCCTGGGCAGGGAAAAGAGTTACACAGGGAGAGCTAGCCCAGGGCACTCATCTGTGGAGATAACAAACTGAAAGGCAGTCTCAAAATAATACTTGTCATTTTTCCAGTGCCTTTAATCTGAAAACCAAAAAGCACTTTACAGAGTCTGTGCCCTGGCTGAGCTGCAGTCACTTCTGGCTATTCCTCTGAGAGGCTTTTCAGCTGCTGTCTGTCCTCAGAGCTGGTCTGTCAGTCCTAGCCTGGTCCCCCCCAACAGCAGTCCTGTGCAAATCAGTGCCCTGTTCAGAAAAAGCAAATTGGGAAATAAACATTGTATAGGCATGAGCTTCATATCCACCAAACCAGGGCAGTCCAGAATTATGGACGCTGAAACAAACACCCACAAAACCAAACCAAAACAAAGAAACCCACCAAATCTGCAGGAGAATTGGTTTTAAGTGCTGCACAATACACAACTGCAGAACTAGACAGAAATATGGACTAGTTTGAGAACTTTTAGCAGGGGTAAAGAAGGGGTTTCTCTTGATTTGTGGTGAATCTCATTGCAAAAATAATTTAAGTCAGTCCTTAATCTTGCTACAGTGCTTTTCTTTTTTTCTTTTCTTTTTTTCTCTTGGTGACGTTTCCTTTCTGAAGACCATATAACGCAGGTCACAACAAAAGCATTTGCTTCTCTGGCCTTTTGAGATGAATTTTATTTAGATCCATTTCTTCCAATATCTGGGGGATGATGAGCTTGTGTGCTGCATCCCTTTAGCCAGTTCTTTGCTGTCCTGAGGACTTCATGATTCGCCATCACTGTGTACACGTGGAAAAGAAAAAAACACCAGTGTCACGCTGTTGGATTAGTTGTCTCAGCAGGAAATAAAATGCAAGAATATGTCTAGAGTTCATGAGAAGGTGTTACCAGAAAATAAATCTGTCTCTCATGTAATGGATGAACTGATGCTGGCAGCAAGGGCTGCTCAGATTCCTGCCTGATGGTTCGTGGCTGCCCAGCACAGCCTTTCTCCTGCTCCTGGCTCTCTTTCCACAGCTGAGGATAACTTGGGAATTTTTGGTTTATATCTGACCTCATTACAGGTACATTTTCTCTTTGTCCCACTGGTTTCTGCCCAAGTGCACTCCCTAGCACTCTCTTAATAATGTTTGGCTCATGCCAATGTTAAAAAATGTGACATTTTATATTGTCTGATTTCAATTCAGTCAGCAGGGATAACAACAGGGTTTTAAATCACTCTGAAGCTAAAAGGGCCACTCATAATCTTAATATTTTACATGTTTTCTTAGGTCTCTTGCTAAATTGAGGCACATCCTGGGAATGCAGTACTTCTTTCTGTACTGACCTACCATCTCACCAAAACATTTCTTCATAAGAAGGAGTCATCCTGTTTCAGACAGAAAAACCAGGAGGATGCCCAGCAGCACCCAAGACAAACCAAACCTCTCAGGTGATAAAGCATAGGGGGATTACTTGTATTCCACCCCCTACAATGACCCATGCTGTAAAGGGGACAGGCTGCACTTATTTTTCTGGAACAGTAAAGGTCCCTGGAGCAGAGATTGGTCTGTGCCCCCTTGTGCCTCACAGATCGTCAGCCCTTGCCTGCTGCCCCTGCACACACTTCCTGCTCCCTCCTGCATGCACAGGATGGGAGCCCTGGCCCCCAGGCAGCTAGGGGTGAGGGAGGGTTTGCAATTCTGTGCTCAGGCACAATCAGGATTCTAGCAGCAGGCTTCAAATTCAAGAGGTTTTGATTCAAATATGCATATTTTGAAAAGTGTATATAAATTCTGAAAATGTGTATATACATATGTCTGTAACTTAGCCTACAAGGCCAGGGGAGCCCAGGCTGTTGTATTTTGCCTCCTGTGCACAAATGTGCAGCCTTGATTCTCATGAGTACAAATTTTGCCATAATTATAGCTTTGTTTCATTTTATTTCATAGTCTTCCACTTTCCCTGCTCAAAAGAGCTAGTGAAAACATTTATTTATCTGTATATAATTCTCTTTCTGACATTATTTATTCATCTAAGAGTTTGGTTGGGAAAAGCAGCAGATCTTTGACTGATAACGTTCAATTGCAAATAGACAGGAATTTTTTGTTTGTTCACCCATAAATCCCACCACTTCAAATATCTTTTCACATTGAAATGAAGCATATTTCAAAATTTCATGTGAAATGAAATTTGAAGAAGTAGCCTTGGGGTAAGGGAAACACTCAAGATAGAAATATTTAACTGCCACACAGTTCTGCTCGTCAAAATTTTAAAAATTTTTGTATTAAAAAAAGACTTTGAAGAGTAGTTTTGGAACAACCTTTATTCTGAAAATGTCAAAGTGTCATTATTTAAATGTTTTGTCTCATATGTTTTAAAAATTATATCAAATTCATTCATAGTTCAAGGCATTTGGGTTGATAAACTCCCCCTCAGCATCTTTGTGAAGCAGGAAAACACCATCTCTGCTCAGTGTGGCCTGAGATGTTTCCCATAGTGAAATATCAATAAAATCTAAAATATAAATTACTCTAATTTTAGAAGAATTTTGCCCAAACAAGTAGTCTTTCAGAATCTTGAATTGAATCTAATATTCTTGCTCTTTGTATTCAACTAATATCCCTTGTCTGAGAAGCTCTGAATGTTTTAGAGATAAATCTATTTTTATTTGCATTTGTTTGCCTTTCTACAATTTAGAGGCATAAATTTCTCTAATCAAGTCTGATTCTAAGATACCATTCACAAGAAAATTTGCTTAAATAATGTGTGTGCCTTTGCTCTGACTGAAGCATACTTATCTGAACAGAGCTGCTTTTTTGTATCAAGGCTTAAGCCTCTCTGTAGTGTTCTAAAATAACTCTGTTTTACAGGTGGGGAGCTTGAGGTAGGGTTAGCCCAAAGATGCCTTTTGATAGCCAGGAGCAAAACCCCCTTCTTCTGATGATGTTAATGCAAATCCAGTACAAAACCACTCCTTTAGTAAGGATGGTAAAATGTCAGCTTGAGCTGGTAGGCCATGATGATTTTTTTTCCCTTAAAATGAATTGTTAAAGATTTGGAAAGTCAACTTGATGCTAAGGGTGGTGTTGTGCCTAAAAAGCCTTTTAGAGTATCCCTTCTGCCAGTGTTAGCCTGTGGCTGAAGCATCCTTTGTGCTGTGCTCCCTGCTATAGTCAGTGGTATGCTCAGCAAATCTGCTTTTAGAGAACTGCTGTGCAGCTGCCTCTCCTTAACAATTTTCCCCCCTCTGAGTTATCATTCAGCAGCAGGAAGGGAAGACCCAGATGGCTAACAAATCCAGGAACTTTTCCAGTTGCTAAGGGTAAAATTAATGTGCTTGCTTGCATCTGGAATCTAGGATCTAAGCTTTTTTTTTTTTTTTTTCCCAAACAAATCTGAAATAAAACAACAACATTGATTTCACTTGCAAAAGGTGTAAAAATAAACCTTTTATATACAAGTGGCTGTAGTGGACAAGCCCCATCCAAAGGTTCCTCTAAAAATGCAGCTTTGGAGCAACTGAGCTGCTACTCTGCAGCAGTGGTGATTTAACATCCCTATTTCACTCCTGAGCAAGGAAATTCAGAAATGAGGATTGGAATATTATGAACAGTCTACAGTGGGAGGTGCAATTCTGCCAGAGAGGCATGGTCAGTGGAATTATCTGATGCCATGGGAAGCAGAAGACCCAGGTCCTCTCCCTGCTCCTGGTCTTGCCTGATTGCATCATTGCTTCCACTGCACCAGGGATTTCTTGGCTCACAGGATGGCTTGTTTGTTATCATAACCTGGCACAGAGAAGCTGCTTTGCCCACTCCTCAAAATGCAGCTGCAACACAAGGGTGCAGTCAAGGGCAATGTACAGCCTCTTGTTTCCAGCTGGAAACAAGAACCAGAATTTTTAATTAGGGAAAATTGCAAGGGGTTTAGGAGTTCTGGGCAAAACTGTGAGGAAAGCAACCAGAAAGATTCCAAGCTTACAAGCTGTCAGGATTGTGGCTTTGCATCCCACTGGAATCTCTGCTTGGACTATCAACTAGTGCCAGCTCTGGGGGAGTGCTGCAAGGGGGCACCAGGAAGATCCTTCATGTTTCTCATTTTTTTTTCTTGGAGTCAGACAAGTCCCTGTCTGTCAGGTCACAGCTCCAGCCAAAACATCTGGCAGTGATTCCCAAGAACCTGTAGGCACCAGGTGGCAGAGGGGAACTGGGTGCCTTTGGTAAAGGGTGCCAAGGAAGCTATGCTGAATGCTTGTATTAACACCTTGGGAAACTGTGATTAAAGTCTGATCAGTGTGTGAAACTCCATCTGTGCCATCTGGTTGTCTGTCTTGCACCACTTTACAACTGTAAGATTATTTAGCAGTGCAGTTGACAGGAAGAGACCTGCTTAGAAATGAGAGTGTCAAGCCTTTAGTTTAAGTTGAAGTCAAAGTTTCTATATATAAAAAATTTTAAAACTTAAATGGACCAAAGAATAATTCTATAATTACATACAAAAAAATAGATTATTTTAGGATGACACTGACCATATTTCTTCAAATAATAGAATTAATTAAAGTACCTTGGGTTGGCGATTGATTCTTTTTCTTCTTCTCTTACAGTAGGTAAACATTCACAGTCACCTGGAAAAGGGTAAGAAACAAGACTATGGTTACTCTTGGCAGTTGTTCTACATTTATTTCAAAAATGCATGAACTTTTATCATGCAGTCACTCTAGAATAGAGATGTGCAGATGCACTTCTGCACTCTTTTATCTGCATGGTCCCCGTAGCATGAATCTTACACCTCCTTCCCTTGGGTAGGTGTAGCCACAATTTATTTATTATATATGTTCCAGTTCTTTATGTACACCTATACAAATGAGCTGCTTTTGAGGACTGTCTCCTACATGCTGCCACAAGGAGAGTTGTGTGTTAATCTTCCACTGCTGACAGTTGCCCCTGTGCTTAACAGTCCAGCTGGGAATTTGGGGATGGAATTTAGGGAAAACTAACACACACACACACACACATACACATGCACAAAAGTATGTAAAATATTTGCTCCCTTCTCTCCACAAAATTTTAAAATATATTTTACACCACTTTTTTTCCCATGTAGTACAGTTAATGCCTCCCTCTCACCACTGACACTTAGCACATGTTTTCTACAAGAGCTTTCAGACTGCGAAGGTCAAAACCCCATCATGTGGAGCACTGTGCTAATGCAAAGAAATGCTCCAAAGAGCTTTATGTCCTGAAAAACAAAGCATGCCTACTAGGTCAGGCAAATGAGCCATTTGGATAGAAGGCAAGGGACCAGGAATGAAAAAAATATCAGTGTTTCAGCATTTCTTAGCCAGTGAAAAGCTGTTCGTGGTTCAAAATCAGGCCTTGGTTAACTCATGGCTTACTGAAGACCTGCATGTTTTGAGGAGACCCTGGAAGGACAATGCAGACCCCTCAGAGATTTTTACTGGGGAATTCACCTAGGAGAAAAATGGGGGGGGAAATGCAAGGTACTTATAAGTAACTGAGAAGGCAGCTGAAGATGCTTCTGCTGGTAGTTACCACATGTTCTAATTGCTCCATGTGCTGATAGCCTTGCAAGGAAGGGGAAGGGCATAGTCATAGGGTCCTGGCAGCAATTTAAAATAAATGATGGTCTGAACTATGAGCAAATGCATATTTATTCTACAACACCTCAGTGTGGAGCACAAAAGTGTAGAAATTCTGGAGACTGAAAGGACTGGATGCTTCAGAGAAACTAGTATTTAGCATTAAAATATGTATTTAAAAATATAAATAACATTCACAGCTATAAGTGTGTTTAATAGAAATGTCTACTGGAAACTGAAAACATTTCTGAGATTCTATCACATATTAAAAATAAACTCCCACACAAACTAAAATACTCCTCTTAAAAAATCTACCCCTGACATTTGTTCAGTTATTTTAGTAGGAGGGAGTCAAGAGCACAACTAAAAATGTTGTAGGGAAAGCAGTGATATGCATACAAAACACCTTCCATTGATTTCCTATGCATGGGGTCTGTGTCAGCAGGCAAGAGAGGGAGGATGGAAGAGAGGGGTTACCGTGTACCATTTTTGTTCATGCTGTTCATCCATTTATCAAGCTCTTCCATTTCTATCTCCATAACAGAGGGTGTGTCTTCTTCAAAAATAGGACTTGAGAGAAGAGAGGGGGAAAAAAAGCATTACACAAAATGCTTAATTCAAACAACTTACAATGTAGTGATTTTGTATGACTGTCCTGTAATTCCAGACACATATATTAACTTTGGAAAGCCATCCTAGCCCAGTAATCTGAGGAGATGTCAGCCCAATGGGTGTGAACCAAGGGGCCACAAACAGATGCAAGGGAGTGGCACTGAGATGCCAGTCCTGGGCAGAGGTAGGGCCAGCTGAGACATAACACAGAGGGACTCAGTGCAGCCAGAGACATGCCAGAGCACAGGATCATTGCAGCTTCTTGAAAACAGTCCCTGCTGTAAATAGAAAACTAAAAAAAAAATAAGATAGTTTGTCCCTGCCCTCCTGGAGCACATGACAGAAGTACCATTGCTCCAGTGTTAAAAGCTGAAGGCCTAAAGTTTCATCATATCTGTGACTGACCTTTGCAGTGACTTCAAAAGGAAAGGTCATGAGAGCTGTGTTTATTTAAATGCCTCTGCTTAGCTTCCTTCTGCTTATCATTCCTGCAGTCATATGATAGAAAATGGTTTTTTTAGGAAAAAAACCCCTTTTTTTCCTCGTAGAGACAATTAGTGAACTTTCAGCATTGATTAGCATGATGGAGGTCAATAAAAGGCAACAATAAAAATTATGACTCTGATAAGAGCCACACAGCTTCTTGTCTTGTTTTCCAAGCATCTAAGGCATTGCTCCTGTGGCAGCCAGGCAAGCTTTTCTGCCTCACCTCTGAGTAAGAAGATAAACTTGAAAAACAGGGGAGCAAGACACAGAGCTTATTCTGAATAGCAAAAGCCTGTGATGAGCCTGGGAACTGATCCCCTTTGCTCATGGGGCACCTTGTACCACTTGTGGTTGATGGAGCAGGAGGTGCCTAAGAGCAGGCTCAGCGAGGTCTGTGGGCTGTGGGTGTCTGTGGGGCAGCCCTTGCCTCAGTCACCACTAGCTCTTGTTCTGCTCTAGTCTTACACTTCAGCCACTGAAGTCACACTTTATCCACCTGTTGAGATTCAATTGATGGCAAAAAGTAATGGTGTTTAGTGTACAGCTAAATTAAAAGAGACAGTGAAGGAGACAAAGGTTAGAGTAAAAATTTTTTTTAAAAAGAATGATATTCATAAAAATTACCTTTTTACATTTTCACTTCCCAGCTCATCTGGAAAAGAAGAAAGTTGTTGTTCATAGTTCTGCATGATATTTACCCATTGTACTTACAGGGTCCAGACTGCATGCAAGCCTTGAATAGGGTCAAGTAAAACAGGTTGCATTTTCAAAAGGCATAAAAACTAAATTGCAGAGGAAAGACAAAACATCTTATCCTGTTTGCAATTTTCAGAGGAACCCATTATTTTGAAGCTAAAAGCATCTCATTATTAGCACAGCCATGCTGGGAGGAAGCCCAGTCAGTGTTGGTGTTGCAGTGGGCAGGACAGGGCAGATGCACACTTCCTTCAGCAAAACAGATGTGCTGAGGGAAATGGCATCCTGAAAAGGAACCACTTCTGCAAAAAAAATGTTTACTGGAAGCATTGGGACATTTTGCTACAGATTGCACTTGGGCAATTCAGCTGTGTCTGGAGACTCTGGGAGCTGCTCATGGGGAGAAGGGCGGGGGGGTTGGACTGCATGGCAGATTAGATCTCAGTTAGGCAAATGAAGCTGAACTAGCCAGATGTCAAAAGGGATCCAATCTATTTATGACTCCAAGTCAAAGTAAAAATGGGGGGTGGGGGGGGGAATGGTGTGACAGACATAATTCTGATAAATATCTTCACCTCCAG
Source organism: Urocynchramus pylzowi (assembly GCA_013397555.1). NCBI lineage: Eukaryota > Metazoa > Chordata > Aves > Passeriformes > Fringillidae > Urocynchramus > Urocynchramus pylzowi. The sequence continues at coordinate 278,460 of VZRH01006359.1, forward strand.
GAATCAAGTGACTGAAAAACCTGTCTTAAATCACCTTATTTTTAATTCATTGTTGCCAGCGGGTGATGCCTCCCCGTTGTTCCAGCACATTCCCAGACTGCAGAGCCACCCCAGAACCACAGAGCCATCTGCCCCAGCCTTGAGGATGCTCAGAATCCCAGGCTGGCACAGGGCATGAGATCCTAAGATTGTGTTCCTGAAAGGTACCACATTTCCTGAAGAAATGTGGAACCCCCTGAAGAGTGTACCTGCATTTCAATCATCCAGAAACAGGCAGGCAACTGGGTACCTGGCTGCAAATTCATAGTTTGTTAGAGGGAAACCCAGTGATCAGACAAATGCAACCTAAAAATGCCCTAAAAACTTGACTTAAAATCTATGTTGAATGTGTTGCTCTGTCTGCAGGCTGGTGAGCTGACAGCTGCACTCTGACCATGTGGATACACTGGTACAAACATCTCAGATTTTCCCTTACCAACTGTGTGGTTTTATTATGACACCTCAGTTTGTTCTCCTGTGGCTTGACACTCCAAGTTACCAATTCCTTTGTTAACAAATCATGGCACCTTCCTGAAGCATTGCTCACCCTACTGCAGCACCCAGGCAGTCTGACCTAGCCCACTTGCTGTGATGTCTTCACAGCAGCCTTCACCTTATGGAATCAGGATTCCTTAAAATTCTTCCTTAAAATTATTTTTCTTGTTCTTATTTTATTGAAGCTCCAAGCAGCTTTACCTTGTGGGCACTATGGGCAGTAGAAGCATTAATTTCACTTTGCCTAAAGTTGTTGAGCATAAAGACAGAACAAGCATTTGCAGCCACAGTTACATCCCTGAGCATTCTCAGCATTTCCAGGAGCCAGAGATTGGTGCCAGGGCTCCCATGGGTGTGGCAGCATGAGCAGGAGGTGTCAAGAAGCAGAATTAGCTCCTGCCCAAGGAAAGGTTTTGTGTGACCAGGTGCTGCTGGCTGGGGAGGATCCCTGTCTTGTCAAAAGTGCAACTACAATCAGAGAAGGACATCATAAATGTGGCATCCCATGCCTCAAAATAATGCTCTGTTAATGTTTAACACATCCTAAAATCAGCCTTTTGATGCACAAGAAGTCAAATTTACCTTGCTTGGACTTTTTCCTTTTATGATGCATTACAAAAAATGTGATCAACAAAACCAGCAGGACCAGCAGTGCCACAGGGACAACATATATCAAGATAGACTGTTCTGCTGCTTCTAGGCTGTCCTCATCGTTCTCAGCATTCAGTTCAGTACTTGGAGAGCTCTGTGTTTCAAAGCTGCTTTCAGTAGTGCTTGCAGTTACAAGCACTGGCTCATGGTCATCCAGGGTCGAAGGACTCGTAGCAGGAAGATGTGTTGCTGTAAAAGTGGGTAATATCATCGATCCATCTCCTGATCCATCATTTCCAGGGTCTGTCAAATATATGAGGATGACTTTAAGAGTTTCATTAGTATTATCAGTGAGCCACAGTGTACAACTTTAGCATTTACTTCCCATTTGATGTATTTAAAAACAAAGCAGACGCCCCATACACAGAGATTGGAAGTCTTGGGCATCGGATGTAAAATTAGATCTCAACTTTATCACAAAATCTTACCAGTCATGACCAGGTTCTTCAGCTGACTTTTACTGGGACACATCAGCATGTGTCACCTGTCTGCACACAGCTGCCTTGCACAAACAGACTTCTGTTGCTGCAGGTTGGCATCCGGTCTTGCTCACATGTGAAATTGTTCTGCTTCGCAGTACACCACACCAGCCTGTTTTGCTTCTCACTCTTGGCACATATGTCCCTCCCCTTACCCAAAGAGTTAGGTACTGCCTTCAGGGAGACCATTACCCCTTTGGTTCACTCATCTCCCTATTTCTGTACCTTTCTCAAATTTATTAAATTTGTCTCACTGTGAAAAACAGAGTTGGTGAAAGGAAATCTGAAGGATGCAAAAGCTGCTGACTTCCCCATCTGCATGGACTAGAAGAGGTGGTAGTAACACGGGGACCTTGCTGCATACAGGTCCAATTAACTGTTCCTTTGACTGATTCTTCAGGCTGGCTGAAGGAGTGTGTGGCAAAGCATCAGTGCTGGATATTCCCCATAAGTGCTAAGACTGGGGGTTTTGAACTTTGGTCTCAGTTCTGGTTTCAATGATCACATCAGCATTTCGCAAGAAAAGTGGCATAAACTGGCTGTGTTGGTAACAGTGAAACAAGTGCTTTTTGTGTGTTTAGGTGAGAGTCTATTGGCTGTCACAGAGTTTAAAAGCTTTAAAGAAGTACAGCAAATTCTGGGCTGATACTGTATTCTATAATGATACCTAAAATCCTGTAGTAGCCAAAGGTACAAGAATCAGCCTTTAGATAACTTACAACAGAAAAGCCTTCAATAATTTTCTTGGCATGAAATTAAATGATAGGGGTTTTTTATCTGCCCTTTCAGATACAATGCCAGTATGGTGCACATCTCATTTTATGCAATAAAGCAGGATGGAATTTTTTGACTTTTGCAATTACATGTTTCTCCTCGTTCTTGTAAAGTGCTGGGTAGCCAGAGTTTCCACAAGAGTTAGCAAGAGCTTAAGGTTTTCAGCACCTCAGTGCTGGCATTTCCAATCTCACAGGACTGGAACCAAAAGTACTTAGCATTTTAAATGCTTTTGTAAACACATTAATCTTCATAATGGCCCTGAGAGATGAGCAGTTATCATCTCCATTTTACAAATGAGAAATCAGAAGGACAGGGATGCTGTCCTTCCCAGGGATACCAAGTGAGAGAGAAAAACTGGGATTAGAGCGCTATCTCTTGCTTAATCCACTCCGCAGCATCTCCTCTCCCACCAGATTTGTCTCAAAGAGAAGATGAGTATTTCATGAGACTGTATTCAAGGAAGCCCAATTTCAGATGAATAAAATTATTTGAGTGTGACAGCAGTGTTTTGTCTAGATTTTTATGCTGCACATATCACACAGGCATCTGATTGTTTCATCCTTTCCTAAAAACTAGGAAAGAATTTGAATACTTAATGTAATACTGTGAAGGTCACCAGACTCCTGCAGCACAATAGGACAATGAAAATGATAGCTCTTCTGTGGCAAAGCACTTTGTATCAATAGTCTCTCTGTCTCTTCCGTATTTAGTATTTCAGTCAAGAGCAAAACCCTATCTCTGCCTCCCTTGCAGGTAACGATCCCCTTAGGTGTGTGCTGCTCCCTTAGGTGTGTGCTGCTCCACCCCTTAGGTGTGTGCTGCTCCACCCCTTCCCGTGATCCGCTGCCTGTCCTTAATCTTATCGCAGAGGACAGGAGGGAGAGCTCCTCTCCCTTGTTATTTTGGCCATTTGGCTTTTCTTTCCCAAGGCAGTTTGCAGTTCCCAGTGCCTGCAGCCAGCCCGTTTCAGCTGCTGCTGTGCAGAGCAGCGAGGCAGCACGAGAGATGTCTGTGCTGCAGGCTGTGGCATGATGGACTGTGCCAGGGGCAGGGCTGATGGCCCGCCGCAGCCTCACTGAACCTCTTCCACGACCTTGCTTCCTTTTCCTCCCCAGCCATTGCCCTTGAAACCCATTGCCTGCCACACTTGATGTATTGAGAGGGACAAGCCTGTTGCTTAAAATAGGGAAAGGGTGTGGAGAAAATGCCTTACTTTTCATTTATTCCTAGAGCTAAAATGGATTTTTCAAATGTCTAAAGCATGGTGTGGCTTTAAAGCAAAGCAAACAGTCACACTTCATTAACTGCAGTGATAAACTTTCAGCTGCAGAGTATGCTGTGCTGGATTTCTGAGATTTTTCCAGTATCTCTGCCGCTTTGCCTGGTTTTGAACTATGAAGCAGACTTCAAATCATTTGTCTCTGAGTGAAATAGAATTACCTTTTCTAGTCTCTAGGCAAAGAAAATAGCAAATCACAGGGAGTGACCTTGCTGCCATGTATTTTTTTCACTTTGCATGATTCCAGGGACAAAACAGTATCTCTCTGGGAACATCATTCCTCTTACAGAGATCTTTTCTCCGAGTGAATTAAATACATCTTTCAGCAGAAGGGCAGCCAATTGCACAATGTTCTTTCAAGGATATTGCTCTTATTTCCTGCATTTTACCTGCTGCCTCAACACATCCCGCTCCCCCGTCACCTCTGAGGAACACAGCTCAGCCTCAGGGGATGCCTCGCCTGTCACCCAGCAGTTGCTCTCACTCTCAGGCCACCCACACATCGCCCTTTTTACACAGTAGGAAAGCACAGCCTGCGCCTGGGTTGGCCCAGTGGCTTGCTTCAGGGAAGGATCTGTGCCTCCAGTGCAGCAGGGAGCCAGTGCCGCTGTAGCGCTGGCCACAGCCACCCGCCCACTGAGACACACGTGGTTGACCTCAAGAGAGTTGCTCTTTGTCATAGTGTTTCAATTTAAAGTGCCCAAAATAGCAAGTGGGCTGAGCTGCATCTGGCCTGGATGGCTGTTTGGTGGGGCCAATTAAAGTTGGGCATTACAAGGTTTGGAGCAGGGCAGAAGAACATCTGAAAGTTGGAGATTTTGTGAGGTGCTGTTCAAACATTTTCTCCATGCCAGATTTACAGTGATAATTCATACCATGAACTGTCTTGTCAGCTGTGCTGAGGTTTCATTTTGCAGACATCTACTAGCTCCCTGCAAATGGGAATCTTACAACAATGCAGCATGACATTCAGGATGGAAAAGCAAGGCCAGTGGAGTGTAACAAAGAGCCAGCCACATGTGACCACACAGATATCTCCTTGACTTTGCAAAACTTGTGCCCTTTCTCTCGTTGAGCTCAGCCTCATGCTGTTGGCTACATTCCAGTATCCATACTCATCCCTCTGCACTTCTTGCCCAAGGAGCAAATGCTTATACAACAGCCACATGGGCTGCACCTTTGTCTGGACCACCTGGGGCATGAATGCTGGTGATTTCTTCCTGTGTTAAGGGAAGTGGATGGGAACACACCACAGCTTCAGCCCAGCCTGTATTGCCACTTCCCATGCTTTCAAGGGGCTGGCATGCAATTGCAGCCCACCCTGATGGGAAGGTGGGCACAACTGGAACTGGAAGCTAAGAAGACGGAGCTGAAAGTCAGAAAGTTCTCAGGGTTCCACAATTGAGGTATTAGAGAATCTAGAACTCAAGGGACCAAAATACTTGAGTAAGCACTGGCAGCATCTCAAAAAAAGTTAAATTAACAGTTCCTACAGATTATGAAAAAGCTACGTCCCTGGATACAGATACCATGGTATAAGGTATTACTCAATATTTTTTACTCTAAAAATGTGCTTGGATCACTGATAGACTTTGCTTGAGTTTTGGAGGTGCTTCCAAATACGCTTTTCATGAGAGACAGAGGAGATAGTTGACTATACCAAGCGGTTTTTCAGATTGGAGTCCAAAAAATTATGTCTCAATCAAACAAACAGCATTTCTGTTGTTGCAGCATTTCTACTTCTGTGCTGCAGCACTCAGAGGTGGTGATATGGGCTTCCTGATGAAGTAAGCAGGCAAACAGGTTTCTGAATTCACTTGGATGTGAGGCAAAGGAAAATAGCAAAGGAAAACAGCTGGCAGTCAGCACATTCAGTTTTGTTGTAGAACCATCAGTCTCTCTGCTGCCTTGCTGTCAGATTCAAGGACTGGGTTCTCTCAAGGGAATTTTTCAAATTACACCAGAGTGCCTACTGACAGAAGAAAAAGGAGTGAGATAGAGAAAAAGCGAGAGCTATGTCAGTGGGATAGCCAGGCTTATTAGTCTGAAAGGAAATTTTTTATTTCTCCAAACTTTCCCATAAGCTATAAAAATGCAGTGAAAGGAAGGCTCACGAGAAGGTGACAGAACAAGAAAAGGCTATAAAGCTGGAATAAAGTTGCCATATCCTATATCATTCTGCTCCATGCACACATTCCATTGGTGGTGTAGTGTCCATGGAGCAGAATGATATAGGATATGGTCTGTATGATCCTCTGGTGTATTGCTTGGCTCATCCCTGCACTGTTCTTCTCTCCTCATTTCAGGCTGCTGTAAGAAGGGCTGTTCCTTGCCATGGCCAGGGCTTGCCCAGCTGCCTGTTGTGGCAGGTCTTGCCTGTCAGTCTGGCTAGAAGAGGAATCCTTAAAAGCCTGCAGGCTAGCTGTTGGGAGCATACACTCCTCTGATGAGGGAGCACAAGCATTTCAGGGTGGCTAATCTGTAGACAAGATCCTATTAAAACGAGGTGCTTAGAAAGCGTTATCTAGGTATAACCTGAAAGAGGAAACAACTCTTTAAGCTCATTTATACAAGATGGAAATTGCTTTTCCTCACTGTATTTCTATCCAGCTGAAGTGCTGCATTAACAGGCAGTGTTGCAAATTCAGTCACACATCTTAGAGTCAAACTGTGAACCTGCAGTCTCATTGCTCACCCCAAGTACTACAGGCTTTCCAGATCAATTTATGCATTTAGTTGCTTCTACTAAATCTGATGGCCTTCTAGCTCTGCATCTGTGATACCCCATGATCTCACTGTGATGCAAATCTCTCAGTGCTCCTTGCTCTCAGGAGGACCCTGAAATTAAAGATTCAAAAGCTCCAGAGGCTTTCCAGCTATCATAAAATCTCTTGAGGGAAAAGAGACTAGTGTCACTGACTGAAAATTAGTATACAATCTTGCTGATGTAAATGAGAGATTTTCTGAAATGTCCCTGAAGCAGTTGAATAAAACAGTGAATGTTTGTGTGTGTGGCTAAAATGGAGGAATGGTAGTAAATACATAGGAGGAGTTGATGTGTTCAGTAGAAAGAATTTTTCATCTGCTTTTTAGGGCACTGCACTTTGGAAAGAGAAAATGTAGCAAATCCTCATTTCTTACATTGTTGCTTTGCTAGAAAATTCTAACAGGTGACTGTAACAGGTTCAAACCCATTCTCAGGTCATTACTTGATGGGGAAGTAGGTCAAAATTATTGCTCCATTAGAGACCTTGGCTTTGCAGGGGAGACAGCCTAGAAGACACTTCTCTGCCAAGGAGAGGCACTGCCTGTGCTCGTGGTACAAGCTGCTGAATATCTGATCTTCGATAGCAGTGTTTCTTTGAATGACAATTCAGAACAGTAGCACAGAGACACAGACAAAATAGAGCACTACCTGCAACCACCCCAGCTCTTCCACTTGGCAATATTACATGTTTTACTGTTCCTCTCACTCACACGTTTTCTTGCTCCCCATGTCAGGCCACTTATGCTGCAATTTCCCACCTGTTTCACTGAACGCAGTGGGAGATGGCCTAGCCTGGGGAATGACTCAAGGGTCAGAGTGTGTTCCTATCAGCTATAGTAAGGGTCTTAATGCTTGTTGCTAGGGTCAGCACACACACCCAGGTAGGTCTTCAGGGCTGCTGCAAGGCTGAGCAGTGAGTACCATCCCCAGCAGTAGAGATGATTCCTTATAGATGATGCCTATATAAACCTGTAGGGCTTCCTGACTGCATTAAAGCAAGGGGAAGGGAACCAGTGCAAACCCTAATGTCCCCTCAGTATGGAGCTAGGAGAAGGCCAGCACCCAGAGGTGAGACCTCAGGAATGCTCTTAGAGCTACTGGATTAGAGTGAGTGTAGCATTTCAGGGAGAAAACCATCCATAAATCATAATCCAAATGGCAAGGCTAGGCTTTTACGAGGTTCTGACATGGTATGAGAGCAGGACTTACAAAGACTTTAATCTGTCTGTGCTGCAAGATTTAATCATATTCTGTTTGCCTATTTTGTAAATGGTCTCTAGACAGAAGACCGCTTAAAAGGTGAGGACTGTGTCTGGCAAAAGGTGAAAAAGCTCCCTTGAAGGTCCTGCCCTGTTGATCTGTGGGCAAGAAAGGGTGAGAGCAAAGGATCTCCCTGGGAGGCTGCTCTCAGCAGAGGGGTTCCTGATCCACCAGTGCCTGTGAGGTACATAAGCCCTACATAAACTTTTCCCCCACTAGTTTCATTTCCCCCTCAAGGCTCAAGTTCACAACTTCCTCGTCCCACCCACAGTCAGAGTAAGCTCCCAGGTACATTTTGGGGCTGGTTGCATCAGCAAAAAACCTTTGTAAGGGGGGCAAAGGCGGGTGCTCTCCTCCCCTTCCCCTATGACTGAGGATTGGCTTTGTAGAGTCAGAGCTGACAGGGCTTGGGGAGGGCTCTGGCAGGACTGACTCACTCCCAAAGAGGAACCATTTCAAAATCAACCAGAATTTAAAAGTGGACCTGCTGGTAGTAAGTGGGGAGTGTGGGGAGTGTCCCACACCTGGTGTGTGACATCTGCCTGGCATTTCCTGCAGCCCTTAATGCCCATTGCACAGAAGGGCAGAGGCACACCCAGTCATGAGCTGAGGGGCCCTGGGCTAAGGTGTCCCCCAGCATGGGGACATGGTGATGAAATACAGCTCTCAGAACCCTGCACATGAGCTAGAGAAGCAGGAGCCTGATCACTCTGCATTGCCTTCATGCCTTCATTGTACTCCTCCATTTCCCTGGGACCTCTCTTTTGCTCTGCAGATGGCAGGATTTTTGTTCCTCTGACCACTTTGATTCTGAGCTACACTCAGAGCCTGCAGCATATATTCCTAACGTGTCTGCAGTGCAGCAGGGCTGTAGTAACCCAGCCAAACCCAAACCATTTTACACCTCACTTAGCTCGCTCGTACAGTTAAGCAGGTCTCCTAAGTGCAAGCAGCTCAGCAGCACGCCAGGAGTCTGCAGCCCAGCTCTACCCCCTGCTTAGAGTACTGCTTTTCAGGGGAAAAGCACTCACACCGAAACACCAATTCCAGCAGGGCATGTTAGGACATTGAGAGAAGTCCAGTGATATTGGAGTGTGACCATCTTCTTTGCCTACTTTCTGTAGAGCTCCCACTCGCTACAGCAGCACAGAGGCAGCAAACACTTCTGGTCCATACCAAGGCGCTTGGGCAGGGACTTGTTTGACCCCAGAAGGCTTACAAGCACTAACCTCGGCAAGGTGTCACTACAGCAGCTGCCTGTCATGTTCAGTCCTGGCTGCCAAAATGCCAGTGGAACCAATGACCCCTGCAAACAGGCGAGAGTCTCTGAAATGACACCCCAGTGCCTCAGCATTTTGTCACAAACTGCTTTTCCACTCATGGTTCTTTTCTTCAGAGGGTCAGAACCTAATAGTCCATGGTGCTGGCCACTTTGTTCTGCAGCTGAGAGTTCTAAATATTTGTCTCCGGAACCGGCTGTTCCTTTGTTAAACCAGTTTCAGTACACCGGGACTGCGGAAATCAGCAGTCACCTTTTGAATGGAAGCAGTGCTTTACTTTTAACTTTGCTACTAAACACTGATGGTATGGATGTGGGGTTTTAAAAAGTTAAAAAAATAACTAAAATTAGGAGCAAAATGCCTGATGGGTCAACATGGAAACTCCGGTTCTCTATACACCTGCAATTTAGGAAAAGTTTGCAATTGTAGGATTTGTTTGCTGGTGTTTGGGGATAGGTCTAAGGGGGAAAAAAAGTCAAAGCTTTGGGAAAAAAAAAAAAAAAGAGGCAACTGAAAACAGAGAGGGTAAACCCAGCAAAAAGCAGCAGAGAGCAAGTCCCCACAGATCTCCTCCCTGTGCTCAGTTTGGAGGGTGTTGCCCTCCAACTTGGTCCCATTGCTGCAGGCAAGACACGCGGTCCCACCTCGGCGGGCGAAAGGCGCTTTCTTACTCACCAGTGCCGGCAGATCCTGCAGCCAGCGCCAGGGCGGAGAGCAGGGTGATGAGCCCGGGGCTCCGCATGCCGCCCCGGCAGCGCTCCCACCTGCGGGGCGCTCCGGCAGCCTCCCCGCTGCACCCCAACATCTACATTTCCTGCTTCCTGCCGGGGAGCATCTGAGCTGCATTTCTTCAGGAGATGGACTCTCTTTGATGGGTTTTAGGAAGTGATGTAATTCCGTCTGGGCCTGTCAAGCGAGCAATGATTGCAAAAGAAAGAAGAAAGAAAAAAAAAAAAAAACCAGAAGTTGCTCTTCAGGCACGCACTTGACTGAGGCACCTTTATGCCGTAGGTGAGAGAGCGCCCGCTCTCTTCCTCTCCTTTCACTCCCGACTTTACTGCCTTCTGTCTTCATCTACACACAGTGCCACAGATCATACAAATACAAATCAGACACAAAACTTCATATATGCTTGTTAGCAGGAAGGTTTTTTCTCACTTTTCAGGGTGGTTAAGCAAGAAAATTTCAATAGTGCCTCCCCTCCTGCCTTGGTTTTCAAGCTGTAATACTCCCCACATCGGGGTGGGCGACTGCATGCATTTACAGCCCCAAGAGGCAGCCCCCAGGTGGGCTGTCTTCAGCAAATGGGATGAATGGCTGGCTCTCAGGAGCCCATAACTGAGTATTCTGGGCTGGTTTGTGCAGAGGAAGAGGAAAAAGCAGGAAACCACATCATTTTTTGTTATGAGCGGGTGGCTTAGTGAGAAAGTGCTGAGATACCAGTGTGATGATGGCTGCAGATGACAGGGGACAGAAGGTTTCAATCCCCACCAGGATGCACGGCCTGGCAAGGGGGCCCACAGTGCCATGGTTGATTGAGGTGGCAAGGGGAAGGTAATCCTGCCTCCCTTCCTGACTTCTCTTTATTTTTACTCCCCCTTGCCAGTCTCTCTCTTGGCTGTTGCCCCCCCAAATGCTGCCCTGTCCTCTGTTCCCACCACCCCATCACTGTCCACACACTCAGAAACGTGTAAGAGCTGGCCAGGGGCTTCCACACATTTCCTGCTGGGTGGTGCTCTGTGGGTAAGAGCAATGGAGAGCTTAAAAATTAAAACAAACATTTTTAATCAAAAAAAACCCCAAAAATTTTCAATCTTCTTGCTATATAGGGTGGGCCTAGCCAGGGCTCAGGATTTGGATCTGGATCTAAACCATACATGTACCAAAGCAGGGAGAGTGGTTGGATCACAGAATTGGGCTGTTCCACTGTAGAAATAAGTGCTAGGTCTAAAATTAATCTGAGTTGAGGAGAGTCTGCACTCCATATTTTACTCTGGAACATCCCAGGTTAAACCCATTTTAAATACTTGCATAAAATTTTCCAATAATAATCTAAGGAAGGAGAGTTGAATGGTGACTGTGTAGGAGCTTTATAGTACTTCCCCTACACATCAGTCTGTCAAAATCTGATTTCTGGTCAGAATTTGTTGAGTTCTGGAATTTGTCAAAGCTGGTGAATCTTTCTGTTCAGATTGGTGGGGACTGATCAATTGCTGCTCTGATTCTCCAGCTAATAATTTTTCTTAACACTCTGATGCTTTTATAGGTCATCAGTTTTAGGTTATTTAGCTTGAGTAGCTGAGAAATAGGTCAGTGATTCATTTAATGACCAGCTTGTTGATAGATTTAAGCCACTTGAGTGATACAGTTAACTGAAAATCTGAACTGGTTGCTTAGTATTGGCAATGTATGTTTATGAACTTCATAAAATAGTGGGGGGGGGAAAAGCAAAGTTGCAACATTTGCACCTACAAGTAGATAAAAAGGAGCTCTGAGTCTTGAAACCAGTACACTGACCAACTAATCAAATATTTCTAGGAGATATTCTTTAATATGATATCATAGTTATACACAGTAACACTTATTAGACAGAAGTGTCAGAGGTGAGACTTGCCAATACTTTCAAGATTTTTCCATTAAAAAATAACAGAAACTCCAAGGATTAGTAATAGTGTCTAATTCACATAGACTGTTTGAATGATGGAAGTCCAGAAATTGAGGCTACCCATCTGTGCTCAGAGGTGATTTTGTCTAGTCTGGCAATAGGAAAACTGATAATGGGCTGGTGGCCAGCAAAGGTAAAGCCTGTCTGTGTTTTCAGGAGCAGAGTTTCAGATCCCAAGGCTGGCACTATTGTCTGTCCTCAGCTTTCCTGGAACTTTAGTCAACAGTAGGCAAAGTCTTACTATTTAACAGTATTTTTGTTACTTTAAAGTACAGAAAAGATGTGCTATACTCCTTTCAATTTCTTCCCCATCTCCTTCCTAACTTTGCCACCCTAATACCACATGGGCTGCAAACGTGTTCTTCTGATTTATCCTGCCCTGCATATTTGTGGTTTTGCCCCATTGTGTAGACTCAGCCCAGCTCGCTCCTCCATTACAAAAACATAAACCTAGAGAGAGAAACTGGAAGGGAAAACAGGAAAAGATTTGTGTTTGTTTTGTATCTTTGCTGCATGTTTACACCATATTTCTAATGTAAAGAAATTGTATACTTTTCTCTTTTCCCTTTCAGTCTTTCTACATAGGCTGTAGCATTTCCTCTGAAGTTCCCATCAACTATTATTGACAAATGTTTGGCTAACAACTCATCACTGCCCCTTGAAAGCAAGATAGCCATCTACTGCTGTGTACACAAGTATGATTTCTAAGGCAAATAAAAGTACAGGAAATGCGACTCTTGGCCACAGTACCTTTTAATTAAGATTTTAGAGGAATACAAAGGTGGTTTGGCATGCATTTGACTATTCTAATTTTTTTTTTTTTTTTTTATTGTAGAGAAGGAGGAACTAGGTATTTTGGAAGCTAATAAATCAGACTCTCAAGCAAGGGCAGTCACCTTGGTCCATGCCCAGCAGCACTGGGATGGTGCTCCCCTGAAGTACTCCCAGCAGGCTCCCTTTTGCCTGCCTGGGAAGCAAGGTTGGTACCTTTGCCTTGGTTGTTGTCTTCAGCCTCATGGGTCTCTCTTCACAGTTGAAATACAGAAACCAATAGCTGTAGTGACAACTTTGCTGCAAAACAAACTTGTGCATTTGGAAACCCATGTAGCTTCAGTCATGGATGGTTTTGTAAGAGGGGTAGATTGTATCTGATCATTTCATAGGCCTTAGTGCATTTACTAGGATCCACAAAGCACCTTAGCAAAAAGAAGTATCTTTTCACAGGTAAAACCACTAAATTTTTGGGGTGCTTACAATGTATGTTACCCATCTGGAAACATTTGTGCATGTTCAGTGTTACTGTTTCATTGGTTTTTAGGGTACAAAGGGCATTTCTCAGCACAAAGCTAGGCTGTTTGCTAATGTTCTTCCCTAATAGAGAAGGATTTGCATCACTGAGATTACAGGATGTCATCAGAGTGACATTTTCAGAAAAACAGAAACGTATTGCAATGCTGCAGCTGCTTGGCTGATGCTCTTCTAGTTCCTTTTTTCCTGTGAGAACAACAACAGCTAAACTTTTTCAAGTGATGTGGCAAGTTGATGGTTAGTTACAGGGCTTTTATTACAAACCTGCTAGCACAGCTTGTCTGCTGCAGTCCTGAGCAGCTAATCCACCTGCTCTGAAGTGCAGGCAGGGGCTAGAGCCAGCCAAGTTCTGCTAGTCCCTTAATGACTTGTTTCTGTCTCTGACATACGTTGAGAAAGGACGGATAAAATTTTCCCACAAGTTGCTGTGAAAGAATGGAAAATAGCAGTGTATTGCAATTCACTACAACATTTTAAAAAGAAACAAACATCAAAGCAAAAGAGTTTGTGCAAAGCCCACAGGGATCTTCTAGAGTCAGCCAGAGTGTCAGCTGTAATGGCACTTCTGCAGGCTGCTGACCTAAGTCAGATTTGCAGAATCAAAGCTAAAATCCATCCTTGTGTAGAAATCTCATGGGGATCTGGAACCACATCCACAGTTGCACTTGTTTCAGAGCAAGCAATGCCTGACTGAGTTGCAGATGACAAAGCTCTCTTTCCAACAAATTCAAATCTAGATTATATGAAAGGAGAAGCTACATTTTATTTCAGCTACAGAGGTGCTTCAGGAAAAGTTTTCGATCTTTCTGAAACCAATGCCACCAGTATAAATTAGAACAAAGCTTAGAACTATGAGATATTATCCCTAACTGGGGCAATGTAATAAAACTAAAGTGAGACTGACAGTAAAAGCATAAAAACAAGTATCTGCCAATTTTAAGAATCTCTTTGCTTAATGGGACTTGTAATTGTCTTTTATTTTCTTTTTCTTCTTTTTTTTTTCCACATACATAACACAGGCTGTTATTTTATGCTGACAATATTTTGGATACTTCAATAGAAACAGAAATAAAATACAAAACTAAAATTGAAAGTATCGAAATGTTTGTATCTATAAAATTGCACTTAAAAATATTCAGATATTTGCATCTAAGTTTCCTTTAACAACAACAAAAAAAGGGACTTCTAAGATCAAAAATCTCTGAAATGGAAGAGGCCTCAGAGTGCATTGAGAGCACTTGCAGGTTTATATTGAAGTGTAGCTGGACACTTTGTTTCTACTAATTTTTGGGAAAGCAGTACATAGATTATAAATTTTGCACATGCCAAAAGACTGCTAAATTACTTGTGACTTGTGTAAATTCCTAAAATAGATGATGCCTTCATTCTGTTGTAGTACTGACTGTGTTTTGAAAGATGTGTCCTCCTGGAAGCTCAGCTTTCCCTCAGGCAAAATCCACAGCTGAAACTGCACTTCCAAAAGGACAGTGTCTGGTCAGCAAAGTCATCTTGTTATTTGACCACAAGAGAGACACAATTACTAGCTGATGTAGGTAGTCCCCAGCAGAGCTTTCCTCTAGCCTAGTGGGGATTCACCCATAAAATCCTTCACAAACAACCTTCCTAGACTCTATCCTTGAAATCTAGGTGGGACTCCATGAGGTCTATCTTTGTCTCAATGCAGGCTGGGTAAAGGTGGGATGAACACTCCAAAGTACAACTTTAGGGTTTTGGGTTTTTTTAAGCCTGCATTTACCTCAATACCACCAGCTTCATATTTCTTTTGGTAGCTAAATAATTAGTGCATTCTCCTAACTTTGTTACTTCAGAGTGCTCCTGGGCACCAACAGTGGTTGTACCCTTTTCTGCCCCCAAAACTGTCTATTTTAACAGGGAAAACCCAGAGTTTTTGGGCCAGGATGCTGTGCCCCACTTATTTTCAAAACTGTGCAGAGCACCCTCATGAGACATGAAGCCATGAGCATCTCAGACAAGAAGCCAAGGCGTGAGCAATGCAATTCTCACGAATTTTCAGGCACTTTTATTCATTGTAACATACCACTACTGTGAGAGAAATTTACAATTTATTAATCCTTTATATTTTGTTCTTCTGAGGCCAGTGCTGGAATGAAACTGAAATAAAAACCATCAGTTTTTAAAAAGGCTTGGGTCACCTTCCTGACCTTTTATTTATGAGTAAATCAGGCTTTTACTTCTTTGTGAAACAGCACAGGGATTTATTAGTTTAAGGTTTGTCTCATTCTTTGAAAATAATTATGCACATGTTGTATTAGGGTTCAAGCAGGAATTACAGACTGAAATTATATAAATGGAAATATAAATTTCCTGTGGGGTTGCAGTATCCCAAACCTGTATTAAGTATACCATTGATGTAAACAATCCAAGTCCTAGTTAAAAGAACAAATGGGTCATTGGGCACTGCAACTCTGTTGTCAGGAGAGGAGCCCCTTCCACTCTCAGTCAAGGGTTGAGGAACACATCTGACCAGAAGTGGACCCCAAAAAATGAGCCATGTAATAAGCTAGGAAGAATTAATTTGTGAGATGCCTCACAGAGGGATGGGAGTGTGTTCAAAAGCCTGTTTAGAATAGGAGCTGACTCCTGAGTCTCTGGTATCAGGAATAAAGCTGTTTTGTACAGAAATGGCTGTGAAGGCTCAGGAGAGCAGCAGACCTCCCAGCACAGACAGACACATGGGCAGACAATACAACTGTCATGATAAAAGGAGCATCCATGCAATTTAGAAAAAAATTTCAGAGAATGGAAATTCTCTGTGGCTGCTCCTGGGAGTGAGAGAAGAAACATATCCTGGGTGTCCCACACAAGGATCAGAGCCTTGTCTGGTCACAGGCTTTCATGTGCCAGCTCACTTGATGGATGCATGGTCAGCAACTTAAATGGGTAAAAAAGCTGTCAGCTGGTGAATTATCTTCACATGAAATGTCAGTGCTGCGTGTCTTACACGGAGGTGCCTGCTCAGTAGTTGTCACTTACAAGTCAGTGCTAGCTTAAGATCTGGCTTGAAAAAACCCACAGTGCTCTGTAGAAATTGAAATATTTCTCTTAAAGAGATAACAAGATGTGAGATTGATGAAGCAAAGGATTGAAAACGAAACAGAAATCTGTCTTGGGTGCAATCACTGGGGATTTAGTAAAATGAAGAGTAGAGAGACAAGGTACTTGAGGGAAAGTAAATTAGATTTAGGTCCTCCTTACTTTCATTTTTAGGGTGCTTCAGCTGGATGTACGAAGGTATAAATTTCTCAGCTGTGAGCGATTCCTAAGAAGAGAATAAAATCTGAAAAGCACATTCCTTCAGGAATACTAGACCATAAAAAAAAAAACACACCAGCACATCCAAATTGTAATGTGAGTACTAAGATTTTTCCAGCCACACCTAAAGCATCTGAAGATAATCTTTGATGTCCTAAAATAATGTTGCTTGATACTTTTTTAGGCTGTGGCAGCTCTCATTTGATCCTCCCATCTAGATCCCTTTTTCTGTTCTTGAATTAAATGTTCTCAAGTTTTTCTTTTGCATATTTTCACTGTAATTATTGAACTTTACTTCACATATAGTTTATATAGAGTCCAGACTCTAAAGAAACATTAAAGACAAGCCTTTTTAAAGCTTCTCAGATACCTAAAGATGCAAATAACCACTAACTACATTTAAGAGTATGGATATCTGATCTGGGGCAAATTTTGTTCCTAGATGATTTGAAAAATTTATTTTCCATAGCTTGTCATTTAAATACCTTTACAGGACCTTACCCAAATGCTCAGTTCTAGTGTAGTGTTATGAACCAACCTTTAAAATCATGGAAGCAGCCTCCAGTCCTGTCATTGTCCACCTCTGCAGAATTCGAGGACATATTTAAGCATGTAAATAGTCCCAGCAGAATTAAAGAAACAGCATCCAGCTTTAAACCAGACAGATATTAAAGGAAAAAAGTGTGATAGTCTGCAGAGAGACTGTATTTATAATGTGTATGCAAGTGAGAGGCTAAATTAAGGCTGTTTGGAAGCCTCTCAGCCTGTATTTTGAGCCTGTGCCTGTTTAACTTCAGGCCCCTGAATCAAAATGTGTTAGTGGTCCTGAAGGTACTTTGTCTGCTTCTCTATGCAAGTGGAAACTAGGACTGAAGCAATGAAACATAGCTGATTATTAGAAAATAATCATATTTTTGAAACACATATTTTAAAAAAAATATTCAGTTAGAGCACTTTATATTATGGCATTACATTGTTAACACTGGTTTGACCATCACAGATGCCTATATGTGATACATCCCTTTGTCAGGGTGATTACACTAAACCCACATATTGCTAACTCAAAATGTTTGCAACAGCCTTTGCAGTGCCAAGGAAGCTGTTTCAGAAATTTTACACTTTTGTCTAGAATCTGAAATCAGAAACCATGCTGAAAGCTGGAAAACCATGTACCTGCACCCTCATTTTTGGGTGGAAATGTGAGTTGTGTCTTGCCTACAATTCTTATTTCTCTGAAAACCCCATCTCAACCCAGGGTGTATTTAGTCACTGACCAGGTCTTCATACAGGTGATAGAATTTTTTGATGATATGCATCCAAAATGCCAGCAGTCACAACCCAGGGAGGGATATACTGAGGGCATTTGTGGCAGAAAGCGTTGCTTCTCAACACCCTGTGTTTAAATCTAACTTTCAGTTCAGTATAACTGACTGTAGTTCTGCAAGACTACCTGAAAAAAAAAAAAAAAAAAGATCATAAATTTGGCCTTTTGATTGAGTCTGGTATGGGGAGAAATCCTTTTCTAAGAGCTGAGTTGGATGTACTGCAGCACACTTTCAGGTGGATCCATGTTTTAACCAGTATCTGTGATGGCAGTACAGGATGGCACACCTTTAATAAATATTTTTTTGGTTGCTGTAGAGAGCTGTGACAGTGAAATATACTTCAGTATATATACTAGCAGCCCAATTACACATCCTAATAGCAGTACACAGACTGATAGCCCTTAACTCCTGTGGTTCCTCTTCTATGCATCTGCCCATGCAACAGCCACACTCCTGTGCCAAAGCATAGGTGCACCAAGTGTGGTCTGAAGTCAGAAGATCATGGTTCTGACAGGCTGCTACCTTGCCTACATCCTGCTCTCTGAGCCTTGATCTTCTGCCAGAAGGTGCAGGTTTTATACTTAGGTGTAGCCTAAGTATGAGGCAAGCAATACTAAAATTCTGTGAGACCTGGCATTCAGCCATTCCCAGGCAGATGCAGCAAGAATGAAAGAGGTCAGCCCTAACCAATGGCTGCTAATGGAACCCCCAACTGAAAGAATTGTGGATATGATCCTATAGGAAATAGAAGCTTCCTGGAAGTGAACATATAATTCCTCTCGTAATCCATTTTGGTTCTGAGTACTTAATTGTGCTTTATGCCTTCTACCATGTCTGCAAAGGTCAATCCACACCTAACCTAAGTCTACACCCTTCTTGAATGTAAGTAAGGGCAGATCTCAGCATGGTTTAAATTCTTATAATTTTATCTCCACACAGAGAGAAACATGGAGTTCATTTGAGGTTCACAACTCATTCTTTTCCCATTAGAGCTGGAAATGCTTTTAGACAATGCAAGTATCCAATACTCAACAAAAAACCCAAAACTCAAAAAAAAAAAAAAAAAAAAAAAAAAAAAAAAAAAAAAAAAAAAAAAAAAAAAAAAAAAAAAAAAAAAAAAAAAAAAAAAAAAAAAAAAAAAAAAAA
>VZRH01006359.1:297281-349396 GCA_013397555.1 Urocynchramus pylzowi
AAAAAAAAAAAAAAAAGCCTGCCAAATATAGGTGCTATATTTAAAGCCTGTAAATCAGGAAGGTGGATTGCACAGAACCATCCCAGGTTTCCAAACCAGGGGACTGATTGGATCAGGCAGGCAGCTGACAGGGAATTTTTAATCTCTGAGGAGCTGGAATGGCAGACAGGAAGAAGAGGGAAGGATGAATGATTAAAAGCAAACCTGCATTACTGCTTTTGGAGGATGTAATCTCACAAATATGTGCCTTGCCTGAGGAGTCAGCATCCTAATAAGAAGCTGGCTCAGCCCACTTGGGAGGGAGAGCAGCAGTTAAACCTCCTGCTGGCTGGATCCCATGGGCTGTTTCCCACACGTTGCAAAATTTCTTCCTAATCCTTGCAGGTCAATATGCCTCTGAACACTAGCAGAGCTCCCCTCAAAGAACACTTTTCAGAATTATCTCCTTTGTGAGGCTGCAAGCTAGTGCAAGCTACTGGGTTGTCCCCCTGTGAGATGAGGTGAGAGGATAAAGAAATCTGAAGGAAGTTTTAAATTCATAAAGCTACCTAATCCCCATTCCAAATAATTCCTTAGGAAGCTTACATTAATGTAAGTTTCATATAATCTCATTGTCCAGGATGCTATCTGCCATCCCAGTATTAGTCCTCAACAGATCATTACTACAGATGCAGGCATTTCACAAGGAATGCAGGTTTGGAGTTGCCCATGTGCATTATGGCTGGGTATAAATAATGCTGTAGATATTGTTAGGGAATGATCAAATCATTTTACTAAAGCTATTTAACCATGAATATTTAAGATTAAGTTGCAAAATTATTTCTAGCCACCCAAGCATTATGTTTGCCAAATGCTCTCCTGTTAGCTCTGGCAGGCAAGTTGTTGGCACCAGATTACACTTTGACAAAGCTCTGAAAGTATTGTATGATTTAGGACATCTAAATCTACATGAGATGAGTGAAGGCCAGTTGAGGATGGGACACAAAACCTACAAGTTTTATTACGTGTTAACTCCAGCTTTACCTTTTCTATTTGGACTTCTGTTGCCAACTCCTACATGGTGTTGTAGGAGTGGACAACATTGAAGAACAACATGAAGAACAACATTGCCAATTTGGCAAGAAATTATCAAACCCTAAATTTCTTTTGGTTCCTAAGAGAGTTTCTGTTGCTTTTTGAAAAGATTGGGTTGGTAATAGAACATGTAGAGGAAGCCTCCTGATGGGGATTGGAGGGCTGTTTGTATTCATTCGACAAGCAGAGCCAAGAGCCTGTAGCTCTGTCTGCCTGTACTTGTATTTCTGTCCTGCTGTTGCATGTCTATAGCATTTGCCACATCTGCTCCTGCTTCTCTGCAGATGCTCAGTGCAAAATGCACTGAGTCTGGTCACTCTCAGCTCTCACAGGGAATTAAGGGTTTGTCTCTACTAGAATTTGAATTGTAACTCAAATTTGAATTGTTTACCTTTGCCATGTGTTGAGTATACATGTAACACTCAGAGCCACTTTTTCTCAGAGCAGTAAAACTGATATCCATTGTGACAGCTTTTCAAAAATAGTTTAACAGTTGTTAGTAACAGCACATAATAAGTATCTCTAATTCAGATCCCAAGTTCATATTACCTAGTGTCTCTTGGTTAATTTCTGAAAAGCCATGTCAATTTTCAAGCTCATCTGACTCTTTCTGAAACGTCTGGACTCTGCAGAAACACCTTTTACACAGAAATGCTGTTTCAGCCTTGCCTTGTCTCTAGGCAAATGTCTATTTGCTTACTGAACATCGATGAGCCCTGGGCAGGGCAGTGACAGACAGTTCACACAGATCATGTGTCATTAGCTCTGGGGAAGAAAACTCAAACACAAACTTGTGTCAGTTTTGAAGTGGAGCTGAATTGTGGGTGGCCATTTCTTGCTATCCAGAATTTAGAGTACTTGTGGTGTTACCTCTCATAATAATTTCTGTGAGCTAAATTATAGATGGATATGGATTTACAGAGGACTCTCAATGTTGATTCTTAACAAGAAGTTCTGCTTAACCTGACTTACAAATTCTCCTTGAGTTCCTACAGGGGAATCTCAATAGACCAGGACCCTGCCTTTTAACTCCTCCTTTTTTATGTTCTATCTGCCTTTCTCTATGACCTCAGGCCATATGGGTTTGCTATACATGGCACAAATATCCGAAGTCTCACAAGCAGCTATTATAATATAATAGCAAAAAGCAAAAATAAACAACGAAAGATGTAGGTTCAAATAAAAACCTTGATAGATACTAGCTAATGTTTGTGATGGCTTTTAATCTGACTTTTTAAGGCAACATTGTAACACAGCTAGCTATGTCAACAAACAGTCCGAAATGCTGTCTTTGTGCAGGTTTTGTTTGTGGGTTTATTTTTTACAAGGTTAAAAAAAAGAATAAAATTCATGCTGGTGATCAGGAGTGCAAAAGAAAGTTTCAAACAAAGGCAAGACTTGAAATGACTAAGTATAAAGGATGGAAAAAAATGCAAAGAGGTAAAGTTAAGGAAGATAAGATACTTTAATCATTACATAATATTTGATGTACAGATATCATGGAGACATGCCAAGTAAGATAGAAAGTAAAAAAGCTGTCTCCAGAAAGAGTTAAGTATTGTTCTTGGAGGAGAGAACTGGACATGAAATCATAGAAAGGAGGACAAGGGAGTTTGAAATGCAGTTTAAATATTAGATGGGGCCAGTAAAAGAGGAGGGAAGAAAGAGCCAAAGAGCTAAGAGTAGCAATATGATATTTAGAACCATAAATGTAAAAGTGGAATGTGGGAAGGATGCTATACAGGCAGGTAGGGGTAAGAGATGAAAGAGAAATAGAAGCAGTTTAAACAAAGATACTAAATGTCAAATTGAGAATTTCAAAAGAACAGGTCAGAAGGGACCACTGACAGAAAGAGAAAATGGAGACACCTGAAAGGAGAGAGAGAGAGTATATGTTTTGTTACCAGTTCTCTTGAACATCCTGGGGAACTGCTGGAAAAAGCACTGCTCACCCTCCTCTACAAAAGGAAAATAATAATGACATACTAAAATGTTTTCAGCTAAATGAAGCAAGGAATTGGGAAAGTCACTAAATACAGCAATGAAGAAATAAGGGCCTACGATCACGAGGATGTGTACCAAGAGGGTGATACTAGCTGATACATGAGACAGTTCAAAAATATGATCTGCAAAAGATAATATTAGAAATAGGGAGTGTAAGGAGGAAAGCAGTTTGCCAGAAGGTTAGGCCAACAATCCTAACATTAACATTAGAATTGTCAGGATATCAATGAATATAAAATGATACGGGCAATGGATGAATAAAAGGTGGAAGGGGAAAGAAATAGAATTTTGAATAGCAAAGTATCATATTGCATCATTTATACAGGTTAGAAATAGGAGGCACCAGCTGGAAGAAAAGCAGTGCTTTCATTAAGTTGTCTCCTTGTATGCACGATACAGAGGCAGCCCCACAGCACATCTCTCAAGAGAAGTGGGTGACTTCAGATGAGAAATCCAACAACTAGTTACCACATGCCAAAGTGGTTCTTGAATAGCGAGTGTTTTGTAAGAACTTCTCCAGAGCAAAACTTCTCTTTCAGCCTTGCTACTGAGCAGGGACCAGGAGAGCTGAGACATCTTAATGCCCTCCTCAGCAATTCTGGGTCCCACAGCCTTCAAACAATAAACCATGAATTATTTCATTTGGCATTTGAGGTTGCACTATCCCATCAGACCACAACTTTCTCAGACAGATGAGTCACTACCTTGGTGATTACAGCCAAGTGCTGGCACAGCACACAGAGCAATGCAAGCGTGGAAGGGGAGGATACAAACCAGCTCTGGAACTCACCTCCCCAGTGGCACAGCCACTACCTGTGGGCAGGCTCACAGCTCACACCAATTGTAGCTACCTATGTGTTGATGGGAATGACTATTCCCCTTGGTGCTATTCATGCACAAGGCTGGAATGTTGTGGCAAATGCAGCATGACATGAAAGCTTAGGAAGAACACGACTTTCAGCTGAAATATTGTAAAATATATAAAGCCATTTTAAAAATTGTCAAAAACACAGCACCTTCTCACTCAACAGATTTGGTAATTCAGTGTGCTATTTGTTCACTTTACTGATAGCACTTATTTTCAGTTTACACTTTTCCATTCTGCTCAAAGAACAGAAGTGACACAGCTAAGAATAAGTTGACAAGACACTACTGGCTTCCACACTCTGCCTTAACCCAGATGTTGTATGGTTTTAACTAGACCAATGCAGTTAAACAGCTACATTTGAAAGAAGAAAATTCAGCTCAAATAGAGTAACTGAGCTACCAAGAAGGGAAATGAGCTACACCTGAATTCCTGTTTCTATAAACCAACGATGTGCAGCTGTAGCAGGAAAAGGGATTCACATATCTATACCACACTGCTTTACCAGCATAAAGGCTGTGTGTAAAATCAGGCTGTCAGACATCAAGTTTTTATATTTTTATCTGTTGCAAAGATTTTTTTTCCTGTTGTTAAAGCATGTATTGACAGAAATATGCTGTCACTCATCCCACTGCAAAAATTTCAGTTAGATTTGTTTGCTTATTAATTGACTAGGCTTTTTTCTGATTTTCAATGAAGAGTCCCCCAAAACAGACATATTAAAACATTTAGATATAAATACTTCCTTGCATAAATACAAAAACTCTTCTCTGGCCACAGCAGCATTCAATTCTCAATGAGAGCTTTGCAAACCCTTCATTTAACAAATGTCTCCCAAAAATAGGAAGCACCAGCTTTTATTGATATTACAGGAATAAAATAACATGAAACACTGTCATTACATTCCATGGTTGTCCAGTCACCATACATTTCAGGAAAGTCTTGAGGAGGCCAGTATTACTCTATCACTTCAATAAACACAGCCACCAAAAAACTTGGAGGTATTTTACTAATATTCTCATGCAACAATTTAACTTAAGTTTAGAAAAATATTGCACATAAAATTTAAAATAACTTAATACTCTGTGTATTTGAGAGTATTATTCTCAGGATTTGTGTTATAATGTGAAACCATCGATTCATTTACTCCCTCGATTGTTTAGTTATCAAAACACCACAAATCTTGGATATACAGGCACACATGGATGGCTCTCCTAAAAATCCCTGATTGCCTCCTCTCTTCCATTTTTGTCTAAGGGTGCAAAAAGTTGTTATTTTCTTTTACCATTAGGGGAGAGCAATCTTCCTTTTGGTAACAGGTTTAAAAGAAGATGTAGTTTTATAGACCTGAAAGGTATCCAGAACTGCACACACAGTAACAAACACACAAAAAATCACAGTGTAATATTTCTTACAGTTTTCAAAAAGCAATGCATTTTTGAAGAGCATACTTATTTTACATATTACTTATCTCAAGAATGAATCTGAGAATGTTTTTTATTATATCAAACATACTTTTCAAATATTTTTTTTCTATTTTGGCCTTGTCTAGACAGTTGTATTTTTAAAACTTCATCTTTTCAGTTCCCACTTCTAGAAGTCACTTTTGGGTTACCGAAAGCAACCTCACTGACTTGATGCTGAAGAACATAATCACTCTCTAACCATAGCATGAGGCAGAAAAGCTACAGAGAAAAAGCACATGGTTGTCCATACTAATATTAAAGTATTAAAGCAAACTACAGCCTTAGTTACCTGCCTTTTGTAGAAAAGGTTCTTCATTTTAAATATGATGCAATCTAAAGCTACATTCTTCCTCTCCCTCCAAAGATACCACCCCAAGATGTAAAAAGCCAGTGTCCTGGTGGTTTACCCAGACAACGTAAAGAAATCTCCAGCTCAAACTGTGTGCACAGGCTAAACTGACAAACATTTACACAGTGCACTGCTTCCTTTTGCACTGTTTGTATTTCGGATCTGGAAGTCTGCATCTCTCAAATACCTGATACAGCAACAACCAGAACGGATTCCATTTTCACTCACTATAAATGTGACCAAAATCCAAGCAAGGAGAAATATTTGGGCTCCTAAATAACTTTGAAAGCTATAGTGTTAGAATATAAAGTGTCTGACTTACAGAACCAGTTTCAGGGAGTGCATTTTAGTTTGGTTTCTCAGGATGAACTAGGAGGCCAGGAAAAAGTAATAAATTCTCTAAAGATACAGGATTTTGACGGGCTGTATGTTTTTTAAAGCAAGTTTCACAATTCACCTTCAAAGTCCAAGCCAAATTAGTAAATCCTTCCTGTTGCTTTCATGAGGGAGTATGAAAACACTCAGTAACTCACTTCCTTCCTTTCCAGCTAACGATGTTATTTCCCATCTCCTGATTTTACAAGCCTCTTTGTGCAAAAGTTACACTTCTTGTAGAGTGAACCCTGGTTTAACCAAGATTTGCAGCTTACACACGTGAGTCTTTCTCGTTCAGATCCAACACTTTTCACACTCTGAATTCTCTCAGAAGGAAACAGAGAGTTTCTTTATCTGGAACCCAGGCCAGTGAGGGCCACATGGAGGCAAATCATAACAAATTACACTTTTACTATATGGATAAGAGAAACTTTCCCCTAAACTTGCCTTTAGCAGGAAAAGCTGTTGCAAAGAAATAGATTTTAAATCGAAAGATTACTATAGGAAAATTATCTACAGATGTCTGTGTGATTTAGATGAACTTCAAATAAGCTTAGTCAGAATCAAAAGTACTTTTCATAAGCTTGTTCCAAAGTAATTAAGCAAGAAGAATGTGACACAGATTGTTAATTTAAAAGATTTTGCACCTCTGTTTTAAAATAATAAATACCTAGAAGAGATAATTCAGAGGAGTACCTTTTTCACAGATTCTATAAATCTCCATGTAGGACTTTATTTATTGGGATTTCAGCAGAAATTTCTTAATTAATCAGAATATCCTTTGGACAGAATTCACATAATATATTTCACAACAAGAAACCAGAAGTTTGTGGGGTTTTTTTTGGAAGGGGTTCTAGTAAAACATTCATAGTGCCAAAAGCTTTTTCTCACCAACCCTAATATTTTCACTGTCTTCCAACAATCATTTGATAAATTTTCTGAAATGATTTCTCAATAATGAAAATGGATAAACTGTCCTACACCAGAAAAAAACAGTAAACAAGCTATAGCCAAACTATTTATTTAAAACTAAAGATTCACATATGCACAAGATTTTTTCCTCATGGTTTAATTATAGGCAGCATAATAGATTTTTAATTATGCAGGCTTCCTAAAGGGCCTCTAAATTACAAAAATGATTCTTCTAAATTAGAAAAATTATTATCTCCAACGTTTGAAAAAATATTTAAATTGATAGATATGGAAAAGATTTAAAACAGGTTTTGAAAAAAGCCAGAAGGTCATATACAGTCTGGGTTTTGGCTCTGATATGATTACCTTGTTTGAAATGCATACTCAAAGACATGTAAATGTACTGTGTTTAACAAAACTTCACACTGCAATCATGTAAACAGCACCCTTGTTAATGGGACTTGTAGTGATAAACCACATTAGTGGATTAAATCCTACAGCAAAGCCCCCAGGTCTTGAAAATAAAACAAGAGCTCAGTGAGGTTTTTACTCCAGATACTGGGTTTTTTTTCTGAATGTACTGTAGAAATACATGGAGTTGCACAGAAAGACCTACATCAAATCTATGCACCAAAAAGGCTGAAAAGGAGAGAATAACCTTCCTTTTTTGACCTCTTCAAAGACCAAGTAAAGGTTTGTTTATCTTTTGACACTTGGATAAATGATTATGCCATTTCAGTGTATCCACACATGAACAGTTTTAAGAAAACAAAACAACACATTCAAAGCTGTGGTAACTTTCTGCTGTTCATTATCTGCTGCAAGAGTAAAGACGGCCATAATTCTTGATGAAGGGCAAAAAATATTTCTTTTTAAAATGCCTTACTTCTCAGAATTTAAGCATGTATTTTCTGTGCTATTCAATTTTGTGTTTATGTATCAAAAGCACTAAGGTGATAAATATTTACTACTCCACTGTCAAAACTCCAAAAACACCAGTGAAATTATTGATGTGTAGAAGTGCTAATCTCTTCTTGAAGAAAGAATTCCAAGTGGTCAACAGTTTATTCTAAGTTCACCAAACTGCTTGAAAAATTTCTTTTGCCTCCACTCTACTTACTTACAATTAGCATTTTAAGGGTTCAGCTTACTCCCTCTCTTCACCTCAAGTATGTGTTATTTGCTCCTGATTTTGTGGAAAAACTCAGTTCATAGCCCTTTTTCATAGTTTTGTTATGGTCATCTGAGCACCTGAGGAAAACATACCAGAGAACATTTCAGCAATGCTTGTTATTAAACGAACTTTGATTATATAATTTATTTTTTTTCCAATTACATGCTTTCCCACTTTGCTAAAATATTTATTCACATGCTACGTCTTGAATAAAATTCTCCAAGTCAGCAAGGGAATCATAAAGAGAATCATCTGTGTCTTGACTTCTGAGAAACTTTCGAAGGGTATCTAAAGCACTCAAAGCCTCATTTTTGGATGGTAAAAGCTGTTTAGCTCCCTGAAGTTGATCACCTTCATCCTTATCTTCATCACCAACAAATGTCTCAGCTTTATCTGATGCACTTTCTTTGGCACACATCCTTTCATTATTTGTGGGCATTTCATAAGTTACCAAGCCATCATCTAGAGCTGCATATTCTTCCGAAGACAAGCCTTCTGGAAACTCTACTCCAGCTGCCCGTGCATGTGCCATCAAATCAAAATCACTTTCAACCTCATTGTCGTTATCATTTGTCTCAGTTTCTAATTTGAAAGTTACTCCATTGTAACTTTTTGCAATAGTCTCAGGTGTTATTTCCCTCCAGCACCGGTACAGCATCTCAAGTGCATCAAGAAGGGTCAGCATAAACTCTTTATTACTTTCTACACAGTCAACAAATCTCTTGATAAGACAGTGCCTGTATTTTACCTTCAGACTTCGGATAATCCTTTCTTTCATAGCTATACATGAAGAAGAGTCTGGAGGAAAGAAAACTAATTTGACAGACTTCAGGTTCTTTACTTCTGCGTGAGCTGGGAGAGAATCAACAAGAATAACCACTCGGCGCTGCTGCGCTTGAAATCTGTGATCGAGTTTATGCATCCACTGTTCAAAGATTCCTGAAGTCATGCATGCCCTATCATTTGCTTCATAATCCACTGGCAGTGATTTCACATCTTCAAAAGAGCATGGACTTTTGCTTTTTCCTATAACGAGCAGTGGGAGTTTCTCAGAGCCATCCATATTTGTACCCACCACTACAGTGATGCTCTCTTTGCTTTGTTTACCTACAGAAAAAGTTTCCCCCTTAAATGTAAATGTGTTATGTGGTAACATCTGATACAACAACCCAGTCTCCCGTATGTAAAACACATTTTTTGGCTGATAATCATTTAAATAACAGGGAAGCACATTTTGGTACCAAAGAGTTGGAGCACCCACTGCAGGAGTAGCAGCTGCTTCTACAGGCTGAGCTCTGAAAACTAAACCATACCTCGACTTGAAACGATCGAGCCAGCCATTGCTGCATTTAAAATCACTGTGTCCAAGCTTCTGGGCAAAATCATTCGCCTTGAGGCGCAACATAGGGCCATTGACCGGCACGTTCAAGCACTGTGCAATTCTGTACCACTTCATCAATGCCTCCTCCAGGTCGGCATAAAAAGCAGTCCTCAGTCTTTTCCTTTTAGGATCAAACCGCAAAGTTTCAAAGGCTTCCAAAACTTTTTCCTTATTCTTCATAATCGAAGACAGGGAGTTCCTCTTGATGCCGTACTTGGCTGCAATGTCCGCCTTTTTCTTGCCGCTCTCCACAGCGCTTATGATGTCGATTTTCTCCTCGATAGTTATGCTTTTTTTCCTCCTCACTGTGGGCTCGGGCAGAGCCTCTGCCATGGCAGCGAGCAGCGTCTCCCAGGCGCGCTCATCCGCGCCCACAGCCGGCCGGGCTCCTTCTCTGCCGCTCCGGCTGCTTTCCCAGCCGGCGGCCCGACCTCACGGGCACGGCGGGGCTGGAGCAGCCTCCCGGGCGGTGCCGGCGCTGGTTGCCATAGCTGCGACCATAGACATGCCGGCCTAGAGCGGCCGCCGCCGTCATCCCTTTCCGGCCCGGCGCTTCCGGCTCCTGCTGCCACCGGAGAAGGAAGAAAATAAAGCTTGAGAAGGGGCTGCTGGCGCCGCCCCGCCCGCCCTCCTCCGTGTCCCCTTCCCTCCTTCCGTCCTGCCCTCCCGTCCCCCGCAGCACGACGCCCCCGGGGCCGCAGCGGCGCCGCCGGCAGGTGAGGGACGGACCGGGCCGGGCCGGGCCGGGNCCGACCCAGCGGCTCGGGGTCGGACCGGCCCCGGGGGTGCTGGGCGGCAGGACAGGGAGAGCAGCGCCCTGCTCGGGAGCAGGCGGGTTCCACGAGAGAGAAAGGGAATCTGTGTGTTGGTGGAGGAAGAATGCTGTAGATGCCGTGTAAATTTTGTGCCCCTGGGAGTTATTCCACACCCTGGCAATTACTGTTTTAAGTGTGCCAATTTGTGCTTTGCTTACTGTTCTTAAAGTATGGAAACGCTTTGGTGTTGTGTGACAAGCAGGTGTTGCATGTGGTATTGTCTCCAAACGAGAGGCAGTTCTTCCAGTATTTCTTACAGTACTTCTCTAATAGGTTATTTTTAACCAAAACCCACTAATAGCCTTTAATCTTGCATGAAAGTCTTTGGAGGGGATCACTGTGAACATCCAGCCCAGGATGTACTTTCCATTTCTCACGTGTGCTTTTTATGCTTGGTGGAAAAGGTAGCGAGGAGTTATCACTTTGCAGTCGGTGGCTCTGTTACCTAAGAGTTGATTCTCCAGAGAAGATAACAGAAGGAGGTTTTTTGCAGGGCTGGAGAAGGATGTTATTCGATCAGTGCAACTCCAAAACTTTCTGAATCGTGTGTATGTTTATGTACGTATGTATGTGTGTGTGTGTGTGTATGCACACAGTTAAAATGTCAGGAATAAGAAGCACAGAAGAGTGTTAGATTGGCAAAACTGGAAGCTGAGGCAGTGACTAGATCAGCTGCTTTTTTCTGATTTGGTAGAAGTTGAAACCATAATGGGAGCCCATGGCTTAGCTAATCTGGAGACAAGCAGAGCATGAAATTGTTTAGGGCTGGGTTGATGTAGCATGGGGAGTGCGAAAGTCAGCAGCAACCCTGTTCTCCTGTCTTCATCTCCATTATGTCTTCTAACTCCCAAGCAAAATTAGATCTTGCAAGTGGACCAGACAGGGAATTCAAGAGCATTAAGAGGAAACTATGGTGTGATTGCAGCAAGAGGTGTTTAACACAGTTCTTTGCAGTATTTTTTTCTTAAAAGTGGTTGATCTCTATCTTGACAAGAATTAGTGAAATTGTTCTTAGTTAAAAATTGAAATGGTCATTTTTCTACCAGTACTGGGATTTTCTGCAGTGTTACAAAAATTTACATTCTTTATGCAGTTAAGTAGTAAGACAGCAATAAAAGTGTGTAATAAACTTCATTTTAGACAGAAGATATCTTGCTGTTGCCTTATTGGCAATTAATGTAGGAGAAAAGTAAATGAAGGAACCGGTGCATCTTGCCTTAGAAAAGCTGATCTGATTGTTGAGAATCCCATGGTTTTTATTTCTGAGACCATCAATCATTTACCTAAGTGATGTAAGTATGTGAAGAATATACTTCTTATTCAAAATTAATTTATTGTTAATGACATTTACTTCATATTTTCATGAATAAGCAAGTATTAATTTGCCTTTCTAATGAAAAGTATATAAAAATGCTCTTATAACCATTAATTATAAATGGTTAAATGTGTCTTTAGATCTCCATCCTAGAGGAAGCTTGCTATGTTGTTCATAAGTTCTTGCTTTGTTTTGCTTTTTACTTTGCCAGTTGAAGAAGTCATATGTAAATCCCCAGGACTCAAAAATCATGTGGTTTTGTTCATGATGAGCAGAACCTGAAATTACTGGGGCTGTAATCCAATATGCATTTGAGGTAGTTTCAGTGTGGAGGGAATGATTCTTAGTCTAATCTGTGTCTTCTGTTCTGCTGTGGTGCAGTATTTGTGTGGATTTGCAGAATTGGTATAGTGGAGTAAAGGGGAAACCAGAAGGGCAGGAGTGATGTGGACAGGGTTTCAGTTCTTGTCAGAACATTGATCAAGCATGTTTTTTTCAAGTAGAATCTCTGAGTTGTTCTGTTGCAGCAGATGGTAGCAAATGCCCTGGTACACCAGTCACCTAAGGTGTTCTGAAGTTGTGGCTGCTTTAGTGAAGAAACAAACCAAGCCCTGGATAACACAATCCATGCTGTACTGGGAATTAGCAGCTTCTTATAAAGAACAGCCCTTTGTCTGGCACCTGCAAGAACTACAGAGATGCTAAAGTCTGTATGGATTTCTGTAGTGGAACCTTAAATGATAGATGTGTGTAGATGTCGTGATTGCCACAATTTCACATGAGTGTCTTCACTTCTGAATCTTGGTGAAGGTGTAGAAAATTTTCATCCTTGCATCCAGTATTTGATGTTTACATCCCCATTTTTTTTACTGTAGAAGCAGTAATCAGGAAAGTCTGTAGTTAAGTTTGAATGTGCATTTGAACTTTTTATGCAAGCCACCTTTAATCTACATTTTTTTCCCTTCTCACGTTTTAAAATTGATCACTGTGATCCTGCAGAGCTGTGTTGAAACTTGTAGGAAAAGAACACTACAAAAAATTAATCCTGGAGGGGTGTTCTAACACAAATGGTGAATTCATTTGAGTTTTAAAAAATTAATTATTTGCCTTTATGCAGTGTCTTCTATATGGATTTGTGAGATGGTTCTTGCCCCTAGGTTCTTAAATCTATCAAAAGTTCTTAAATCTATCAAAAATGGTTTTGCCTCTAGTAGTTCATAGTTTAGAACAGTGTTACTTATCATGGTACATAGGCTTGTATGTGATGAACAAATATAACTCCAGGAACACTGATGTGGTAGAACTGAAGAACAGATTGTCTTAATGAAGGCTCTACCACAAGATGAATTTAGCTTTTTGTTTAACAAGTAGAGCAAGGAAATCACACTTATTGTCCTATTCTATAATGTAATTGTTTTAGCTACTCAGAAATAAGCTGTTAAGCACAGAGGTTGTTCTCAGCCACAAGCAGAGTTTGGACAGGACCACGTGGGCAAACAGCATCTCTGCTGTACAGTCTTCCGTGTTCAAAAGAAATTTGAAAAATTAAGAAAGCTGTATAAGGATGTTAAACTTATTTCTTAATTACTTCTAAGGGAATTTTATACTGATCCTAGAAAAATCCAACTTCATTCAGTGGTAGCCCTAAATGAACTGTTTTTCTGGAGAAAATCTCTTATTTTATGTATTTGGTTTTTCAAAATAAAGTTATAGGTTATCCAGTGTAATATGATCTAGATGATCTAGGTGATTCAGTTTCTCATCCTTTGTGTCCTTATTTTATTTCCCTTGCTATGTGAGCTGCTTACCTTATTAATTATTTGCTTTAGTTAGAATGTTTTATAGCTCAGGAATTTGAAATACAATATAAACACAAATAGTAATCTCTTTATAAATTTTCTTAATCTGCTATGTGTCTGAACATGTATGAAATGGTGCAAGACTTAATGAACTGAAGTCATGTGTGATTGTATGCAATACTGGCAGGTTAATTAATTTTTAATGATTGGTTGTCTCCTCCTTTCAAACAGCTGAGTGAATTGTGGTGTCACCTGTAGTTACCAACTATTTGGAATCAAATTTAGATACTTTCCTTGCTTAAGATAAAATTGTGTATGTAATTAATCTTTCATGATCACTATATTCACAGAGTTGATTTGTTTTGCATGTGCTCAGTGTTAACAACTTTCTTTGCTTCTGTAGCTGAGATCTTTTTGAGGCTAAAATGAAAGGGATTCTGTTCTAGTAAACACAACAGACATAACAGCTTAATAAGTTTCAGTGGCTTAGCATTAATGTAATCTTGCAATGTTTGGATAAATCTTGTGCCTTAACAAAATGGTGATCTTTGCAATGGTAGCATACAGTCAGTGTACTGTTGCAAGTGGCAGGATATATGTCACCTGAAGAACCTTGTTTGACTTCCAGGGTTTTATGTTGCAAGCTTAGTTGTCTGTAGGGAAAAGTTGCTTTGGCAGTGGAAACTTACACTAGACTGTATTCCTAATCCCTCTTAGATTTTTGGGGAGCTGAAGGCCTGGTCACCATCAAAAGAAGGAGGTTTTACTTTGCTTTAGCAGAACTTGTAAAAGAAGTGTTTTCTGAACGCCTGCTTTGGTTTCTGTGAGGTGCAACATCCAGCTCCTTTCACTTCAATTAATGCATGCCAAACCTGTTTGGTTTTCAGGTATGTCAGAACACAGCAGTGAATCCACAACACTTGATGAGTCTCATCCATCTGCAGAAGAGATCCAGTCTGGCTGTGAGGTGATTGGGTGATAGTTATATTAGTGTAAAATCAACCAATCCTAACAAGTTTCAGATTCCCAAAAAATTCTGCTGTACATAGCACAGTGTTGTTAGTATGGGGATATGAGTTCATGCACAGCATCTTGAATGGGTGGGGTTGGTTTTGAGATGCCATTAAGAACAGTCCAGTTAATTCATAGCAAAGGATTACTTCAGCCAGTAGCCTGTTGCTGTGCTGCAGTATTTGTTTTGTAAGTTGAATAGGTTTAGGCATGGTAGAATCTGAAATGTGTGAGTATTGCAGGAAGAAAGGGTTGGTATTTAAAGGCATCAATCTTTGTGTAACCTCACTATAACAAGGTATCCTATCTACTGCTGAAGGACTGAATCTTTTTTTGCCTGAGAGCAGATACAGTTTGCACCTTCTCTGTGGAGAAATCTGTGACAGGTCTGAATTATGAACAAATTCCTAAGATTCCCAATATTGTTTAGCTAATCAGGTGTGTTTGGGATGCTCTTTCAGAAAGATAGAGTCAACATTTTCCTGACTGTTCTAGAGTAAAAATGAAAAAAAGTAATGCTGACTTTATCACTATTGGAGTTTCAGTGACAGTGAATTGTTTTTAAACTTTCAGTAAAAACAGAATAGTGATTCTCTTTAGCGTATTTCCAAATTTGATATTTGTGAACACAGATAAAAAAAAAAAAAGAAAGAAAATACTGATTGTTACCAAAGGATGATTCTATTTTTTCAAAATAAAACATGCATCTGAAATGCAATCTTTTCCTCTAGTGCTTATGTCATTCATGCCTAATACATCTATACAAATTTAGGAACTTATTTAGATTTTCTTTAGGTTGTTTATACTTACGATAAATTTTCTTCTGAGGAATCAATTTCTTTGTATGCTTAGTTTAAGTCAGCTGTGGGCTACACTTGCCAAAGAGACACTTGATTCACTCCCTATTTCAGCAGAAATGCTGCTGTGGTTTGGTGGTTTAGTTTTCTCTCAGATCAGTAGCCTTACCCTGGTTGTGTGGAGTTACAGTAACACGCATCCCGAGGTAAAGAGAAATGGCTGCTGGATTTGGCAGTAGCCTACAGTCAGAGTAAGTATTTTGAGATACTGCACTGCTGATGCTGTGGGCAATCCTTCATTCTCAGTGGTTTCTTCACTGCATTACTGCCTGCTCTGTTTCATAGGTGCAAGTGTTGGAGGTGTGCCTGCTTTGGAGAATTGGTGGGAGTGGAAAAATTACCCATCCTCTTTTTGAGCACAGGTCACTTGCTTTTGATCTGCAGTGCTTCCGGAATCTTGTTTGCTGTACAAATACGTTGTTCTGGCTCAGGAAGGAGGTGAAGGGACGGGGAAAGCTGCTGGGGGAAGAGTTGGGGGAAAAGGGCAAGGGCTGGTTCTTAACAGCAGTGCAAGCTTAAACTGTTAACTAAAATGGAGATGGTGGTTTCTTGTTATGTCTGAGTTAAATTAGTATTTTATCCCACTTCCCCTTTTCAGCTACTCATTTCATGGCTTTGGTGCTTGTCTGACCTCATTGCAAACTGATTCAACTCACTGAAGCTGGAAAATTAACCTGGTGAAAAGGTCTATTGCCAGGCTAGTGAGTTGTGTGTGGTGGCTGTAGTCAGGTGAGTGTTGGGGAGGTGAGGCACTGTGTGGTTCACAGTAGAGACTGGAAAGCAGAATGGTGAAATCTCTCCTTTTCAGCAATGGGAAATTGTTGTAGTTCAAACATAGCATGGAACTGACATTAGCAAGTAATTTTTTTCTTGCCTTCTCTGAGCTAGATACATAGGTCTGACTCAAGTAGGAATGTCAAAAAAATAGGTGAATTGCTTCTAATTGTCCAGAGAAGAGGATGAATTTTTGTTTCCTAATATATGTCTTTATTAGAGATGTGTGCATATGCTTTAAGCATGTATATCTCTGAAGAAAAGCATAAAAATATATCAATGTCAATATTTGCAAAACTATTTGAGATTCTTGTTGAGAAGCACCTAAGTCAAGGTGTTTTTCCTTTAATTAGAGATGCAGTTTTGTTTGTGATCCCTAGCAGAGTGCCCCTTGACAGAAGAGGACTTTCCCTTTGCACTGTGTTATCTGATAATTTGCAGAAAGAGCAAAAGTAGCTGTGGCCTATGCTAATGCTTCTGTATTGTGCAAGTACCTGTGCCAGGCCAAGCATTTTGAAAAATACCTCACTTGACCATTTCAAGTAGAAGTGCATTTCCTAGCAGTCTTAGAGCTTAATTAAACACATATGAGATTTAGAGCAAGCTTAAGAAACTTGAGCTATTGGACAGATTTCCCAAATCAGAGTGTGATGTGGCAGGTAACTAGGGCATCTAGTCTGATGATTATAGCACAGTTGTAACACTCTGTGAGGAGCAGGGAGTTGGACTTGATGTTCCCTATGGGCCCCTTACAACTTGAGATAGTCTATATACTATGAAATGAAACAAATTACTGTTTTAAAAGTACTCATAAAATAAGCATAGACCTTTTGGTGTGCTTCAGTAGAAGGACTATTGGAGCCCACAGACAGGGACTAGTTAGAAAAAGTCTTGAGAAGCCTCAAGACTAATAAAGGAAATCAGGCTCACAAATGTAAATGGTGATATGTGAAAGTGGAAGGAATATTAGTAATGGGGTGTGACAGAAGATGTGCCAGTTAAGAATGATGCAAGTGATGCTCAGTAAGTACCAGTAAAATCTTCATGTTATATTGACACTCTGTGAAGCTTCACGTGTGGTTGGAGAAGCTGATAGTACTTCAGATCCTGATCTCAGGTTGTGCCTCTTCCTGACCCTTGGGCTGAAAAGAGCTGGATCAGTTTGATGATTTAAGAGCTTTAAGGGTATAAGGGTACCTATTCTCAAGTACCTGTAGATGGTACACCTCTTGTCTTGCCAGTCTGGCACAAGTGTATGGGCTGGTTTGAGGACTTCAGACAACTTCTACGTAAGTGAACAAACACTGCCTCGGTTGTGTGTTGATTTTTCTGCTGTTTACACTTTAGATGACTGATGAAGCTGCCTTGCAGAGTTAAAAGCAGCTTTTTGAAAGGGATGAAATTTTCACTTCCTCCTAGTTTTGGAGTGTTAAGCTGCCATTCTCTCTTCAGGTGCTTGTAAATGTTGTGCAGTTCTTCTGGGAATCTCTTCAAGGCTATACCTTAGGTCCTGTTTGAAAGCAGTGTACTTGAAACACAGCTGCTGCTGCTGCTGTTCATGATGAAGCTGCATTCGAGACTAACTTTGAATCCTGAATTCTCTTGGTCTGAATTCTCAAAAGAACTTTTGAGTTCTTTTGGCGCTTCTGCATTTCACTTCACTTTTGCTGCTGTTGATTTCATGAGAGTTGTATACCAACAATTTAGTCAGAAGGTGGCACTGTATTATGGTAAAATAAGAAGCAACTGAAACTATTTTAAGGTTTGGAATCATTGCTTTTCTTGTAACACATGATTAAACATATTGCTCTTCTGTACTATTTATTGTTTATGAATTGCTAGTACAATTTTTATAGCCAAGCTTATTATAATTTGAGATACAGAAACTACTCTAAGGCTCAAGTGTGCATGTAAAACATTTGTCAGAGACTACACCTCATTTGTGTCTTACTCCCCCAATGTGCTAAATTTTTGTTTTCCTCTTCTCTTAGATCTGGAAACTTTAAATTACTTCTGACTGAGCTGTGCTAGAGTATTATTGTGATTCAATGATGTGATTAAATAAACATATACAGAATGAGTATATCAGAGTATTTCCAGTTGGAGTTTGAAATTAAATCAGCTGTTATGAAACCCATACATCAAACATTTTCATATGGATTACTTATTGGAAATGTAAAGCAAACGCTAACCTGTTTCTTTTTACAGGGAAGTGCAATGGCTCAAGAATCTCCCAAAAATTCAGCGGCAGAAATTCCTGTGACTAGCAATGGACAGCTGGAAGATTCTCATGAACACAGCTTTAACAGGGTCAGAATTTTCTTTGCTGTCTGTTATCCCAAATGCTGAAGTTACAATTCAATGCATAGCAGTATTCACTTGACATAGTTTTCTGGAGGTTTACTGAAAAAACGCCTTTGAAGCCCATAGATTATTGTGAGAGTTGACATAACGCAGTGCGGTAGCATGTTGCAATGATCTTTTTTGTGCGAAGGGCTCGTTCCTAGTGGCAGCAGCTCTGTCCTTCCCCCTCCGCTCGGTACCGCGGGACGATCGGGTTTGCTCGTGCCCGGGCCTCCGGCAGAGGGCGCTGGGGCACAGCCTGTGGAGTTTGGGGTCGGGCTCCTTTTATTCGGATTTTCGTTTGGAATTGTCCACGATTATTTGGTATCTGCTGAGGCTTAGGTTTTAAGGAAAGCTGTTAAGTTTTAACAGTTCCATACTGACTTGCAGTGCAGAATTATTCTTAAAAGAAATACTCAGCAGAACATCAGCATTTTATTCTGTTTTACTATAATGCTGATTAGAGGGGGGAACCTTCATAAGATTTGTTGTTCACCTAAGATCTACCAGTGACATAATGTGAAAATTAGTAGAGTTCTAAAAACTACATTTCTGTGAAGATTTATGTTTAGGCAAGCTTGGGAAATGCATCTTGAAATGGTAAGGAATTTGGGTTCACCTCAAAGTAGGGAAACAGACTTAGTAATTTGAAGCTTGATGCCCTTGCTGCTGCTGTGACATGACTGCTGTCTAAGTTACCTTTTCCTTACATAGTGATTCTTCTGCAGTGCAGTGCATGCAACACTTATGTACACTCTTGGTGACAGCGTTAGGGCCCGTGCTCAGGCAAAATGTAAAGCTGGAATTTTAATGTGGTTTTTGTCTATGGCCATATGTGAAAGTTGGAGTAGATTTTTCCTCCATGCTGGCTTGGAGTCAACTCTATTTTGAAACTTCTACTTTGACAAAAATGGGTCAAATCTTTGGTCAAATTGCAGAAAAACCTGTACTCTGCAAGCATATTTGAACTTGCTGTAATTATTTTCGCAGTGCTTATTCTGAGATCAATGAAGACATGCACTTCAATTATTTTTTTGAACTGTCTTGTACAAGTTCACACCTGCATGTGTGACCTGAAGTCAAAAGATGTGATAATCAAGGCTTCTTATAAACAAAACAAAGAAAATAAACTTTTTGGAATTAACATCTAGGTCTGTTTACTAATCTGTTAGTCTCAAATTCTAATATTTAGCTTCTATTCATCTTGCTTCTTGTTTGTTATTTCTAATGCTTAATGCCATGCTTTCTCTTTCTTTCCTTGCCAGGTAATTTTTTGCTTTAACCTAAAGCAATATTCATTGCACCACAAAATTTTTGGGGTCTTTTTTCCTACAACTTATGGAAATGACAAGCCAAGTACTGGTTTTTATGAGGTCACTTAAGAAAGGGGCAAGAAACCCTGACCACTCTAATTTGTACTGTTACCACAGTGCTCAGTGAGAGTATGTGACCACAGTTTAGAGCACTCCAGTGTGCTGATTTTGATTGCACTTTCTTGGAAAGCTGGTGAACAAAGTTATTTTAATTTCCTGCTTTCTTATTTGTATGATCAGGGAAATATTCATCTAGATGCTGTACAATTCAGATGTAGAGAACAAAATACTACTTGTTCTGTATTTTTTAGTCTTCTGCAACTATTTTACCACCAAGACTTGAGCAGCTTTGATTGCATGTTTTTGAGTGAAGAGGTATTTGTACAATCTCTTGTTTAGAATTCTTTAATTACAGAACTGCACTTTCCTCTAGGTTCGTGTTATGTTTGGCACTTCCCATCAGACCTCGTCCATAAGCTGCTCAGGCATGAAAATGCACATTTGTGTTTCACCAAATGCAGTATTAATATGCATTCAAGCATGAGAAGTATTTCATTTTGTGAGGCAGTGCAGAGCAAATGTACTTACCTGGAAATGACAAGTAGGGTTGCTCCTTGTTTAAAAAAGGATGCCATTAGTTTTACAGAACATCAGACAGCATAGAGTGTCATAATGTCATTTCAGAAGGAAGCATGTTAGTTCCATTTTTTGTGGGAATGTGACATAGCACTAATTAATGCATCTTCTTGGTATAATGCATATTTAAAAGGTAATTTAAGTGTTTTCCTAACTGTAAAATCTCAGTCCGAAATATGCTGCTACATTCTAATTCTCTAATAAGACGTGCCCGTGGAATTCAGACAAGTTTTGTCCTGCCCATGTGATGGATGGAAACTCTTACTAAAAAAAAGCTGTAGCTTCAGTCGTCATTGGATCGAATAGCTAACGTTCTTTAAGTACAGAAAAGCTTGACATAGTGCTTTTTAACTCCCCAAGCTCTGCTGGATCTCACTTGAGCTTTAAGAACTTGATGTATGGAACTGTTTGCTAATGTTTGGGTATTTGTTAGACAGAACACTTCAGCATTTCTTAATCAAAAGTTTTTCTTATTAGTTTGTATAAGAAAGCCCAACATACAAAAAGTCTGACTGGTTTATATTCACTTGTTTTACTTCACTTATCCCAGACTTCCAGAGCCCAGTTTTCCTCCCATGCTGTTGTAATGATGTGATTATCATAGTGGTGTTTTAGTGTCACTGGGGGGATTGGGAGCTGTGGATAGTAGGAAGGAGTGAGGGAAGTATATTATTGCTATTATTCCTGTATGCAAGAACATGCCATATAGTGTGAGAGCTGCAAAGGAATAAACTAAATTTTTCAGAAAACAGTCTGATCTGCCTGTAAAGATATTCAAGCAGCTGTAAGCAATTTGTTATGTTTAAAGTATTGCACAAAATCTACGTGATACTCTTATGAGTTTGAGCCGGAATTTGTTTCATTTCATTTTTGATACTGCCTCTTCTCATGGTTCTTATTGTACTTTCATGGGAACAAAACCAGAGTTAGGCATGCATATAAAACCAGTAATAAACTTCAGGATGCAAAAAGATAATGAACTTTGTTGTAAGTCTTCAATTTGTCTTACTAGAATTATGAAATAAGGTCTGGGATCTGATGAATCTGAGTGCATGTGTTCACTGTCTTGTTCTGTAATTTTATTGCTAGACTGCACAAATAGATAAGGTCAGTTTTGTTTTTTGCCTTCTGAAAAAAATGCCAGCCTTGTCACTCACATTCTGCCTGCAATGTCTGAGTTAACCTCTTAGGTTTTGCTATGTTGACTGACATAGTTAAATTTTTACTTAGGATAATTTTAGTTTAATTAATGTAGAACTGCTTTAAAATATATTTCTAGAACTGTGTCAGTCTAGAACTGTGTCAGCTCGAGAAAACTGCTTTGAGGAGATAAAAAAAGTCAAATGTTCTTCATACAGTCTGAAAAACCAAATATATGCATGTTAATGATGAGAGTGGGAGGGAAACTAAAATTGGATTGTAGTATGGCATTAGGTAAATCAAAAGGATGTAGTAGAAAGGGTCTTCTGGTTGAAGCACAGTGTATTGGAGAGTAGAAGAAATGTGTTCATCTGTTATTTGCCACTTCATCAAAGACTAAAGCCTTCAGGTCTTCTCCCATTTATTTATGTTGAATTTATACTCATGTGAGGATCTAGTGGCTCAATTAATGGAGAACAGGAACTGAGTGATGTAATGGGGCAAAGAGAAGAAGAAAATGCTGAATGTGTGTGAGGAGCTCCACTTGCACGTGATTTTGATAAGAAGTTAAAGTTCAGAGCCCGTGTATCTTACTGGGTAGATGTTATGTCTATCTGCACAGCCTTTTGTTCCAGAGGACTTGTAATCACACTTTAAACTGTGAACTTTACAATCAGATAGATATGTTGTAAATTTTTCCTGAAGTCAACTTGAGCAGTTTTATTTACGTCATCCACCATTAAAAACAAGCAAGCATATGATTGGTCTGATATTAGTTGCTCCACTGTTGAACATTGGTGAGAGGTTTTAAGAATACCTTAATTCAAGGTATTAAAGGCAAGTAAAACTATCTGTCAAACCTCCTGTTGGTACTAAGCAGAAGTTAATGCTTAGTGATGCATTACTAATGGAGTAGTATAACTAAGAAATTAACAGTGTTGTTTCCTTAAGTTGCTCCTTAGTTAAGTAAGTTTCTATAAATTTTGACTGGGTTGGTTTCTGCTGTTGGAGAAACAATACAGTTCTTGTCTTTCCCCTCTTCATTTTAGATTATTATGGATAGCATGATTGGGAAGTATCATTTTGGAAATAGTCTCGTAATTCAGCCAACATTCCTTCATAAACATGCATTCTGAATGACTTCTTTGCTGTGTCTGCTGCCTCAACAGGACTG
Organism: Urocynchramus pylzowi; assembly: GCA_013397555.1. Classification (NCBI taxonomy): domain Eukaryota; kingdom Metazoa; phylum Chordata; class Aves; order Passeriformes; family Fringillidae; genus Urocynchramus; species Urocynchramus pylzowi. Next base: position 320,059 of record VZRH01006359.1, read on the forward strand.
CTATGTCAAAAATCTTTACTGGGTCATCAGATCATCTGTATAATAGAGTTGTGTAAATAAGGCTAACCTGACTAAAATATCTTTAGTTTAATATAGTGATTTGAAGTCATTAAAATGGGATTTTAACAAATAGAACATTTAAGGCACTTTAACTATGACATAGAGGTTTGAACTGTCTTGACTAGACCTAATTAAGCTAGTGCACTTATTCTGTTTAGCTACATTTCATGCTTTTGCTTCTCACTAAATGTCTGAGAATGGAGTAAGTAATGCAACCTTTTAACTTGGGAATCTTCTGAGTTGTGGTTTTTTTATACCTCTAATTCTGGTCTCAGTGAACTTACAAAATTAAAATGCTTCTGCTAGGTGGTAATTGCATAAACATGGTTTCAGCTTCATACAAATGAAAATTATTAATGAGGCATTTTTCTATTTGTTTTTTGGTGATGGTGATCCCTTCATTTGTGGGCTTGCCATGTATCGATAAATCTTGATCAATTCTAAAGACTTGAATTTACCTTTTACAAAGAAGGGGGAAATCTTAAACTTAGCTGGAAGAGCAATATATTATCAAAATATAATCATCATATGGTAGTAGGGGAATCTGTCCTCACTTCCTATCTTGGAAGAGCCAAACTTAAATTTAGTGGGAACAAAACCAAAAGCTGTTTATGTTGCCTTCTTACCATTCAAACATTAAGTACACTCATACCTTCCCTTAACGGTGACATTTTGTGCAGTGTTTCTAAATTATTCCTCTTTGTAAGTTTTTGAAGGGATAAACTGTTTGTCAGTATGATCACAGATTTTTTGCTAGCTTTTTTGTTTATCTACACTTCTGTAAAAAAAAAAAAAAAAAAAAGCAAGCAGAATCAATTGCAAGAATGACATTAAAACTTTTCATTTACATGCAGCAATGTGTCTCCCCTGAACAGTAACTTGCATGTTTGTAAACAACAAAAAGGTATTGCTTTGATAATCACTGACTTTTTGTCAATTCTGGTCATGTATAAATCAAGAAACGGTAAAGTTTTCTTTTAAATTTGTATGCAAGAATATCATTCTTCACAAAGATATATTTGAACTGGTTTATGGGTGTTTAAAAAGGGGTTTGAATTCAACTATGTCTTTCTTTAAATTGAACTTTGCCTTTTTGACAGTGGGAAAAAAAGTAGATCTCTTTGAACAAATATGTGTTTGTATACATATAAATACATATATGTATACAAATGTATTAATGTAAAAACGTCTGGTATATAAATGCACAATTGTAGATCTTTAAAATTTTCATATTCCAAATATCAAGTTTTTGTTTAAGAGATGGAGGCATTGTAGTATTTTGATTTATTTAATTCTGTAGTTTGTTTAGCTTGTGTTTAATTTCAGATTAGAATTACATTGAGTTTACAGAAGTTATGTAGTTGCTTAGGTTTAGTTACAAACTTTTGTCTTCACAAAGCAGATGTTCTGCATTTTAACCTTAAATACAGATGATTGCTTAGATTCCTATTGCAAACGTGCTTAAGCAGGTTAGCTGTCTACATTTGTTTGGCTTCAGGTTTAGATATTTCTGAAAACTACACAACACGCCAGGGTGCCTTCAGGAAAAAAATAATTCATGCCATGTCCTTTTTTTGAAATCAGTGCATCTTCTCTGCAATCTGGTTATGCTTTTTCAAGTCTCTCTGCTTTTTCAGCTTCTAGTGACTTGCTACATTTTGAGTTAAGTGGCCTCTATTAGCTAAACTAAGTTGGAGCAAAGGCTTTCCAGCATACCACCAACTGCAAGTACTTAGATGGAAGCACCAATGTTAAGTCTGTTGTGAAGATTGAAAACACTATGTATCCAAAATTCTGATACTCTTAATTTGGGAGATAGGTTCTGCATATGACTACTATTTGTTTTTCATGCTTTTTCTTTTTCTTTATTTTTTTTTTGTATGATGCTTCAGGTACACAAATATGGCATGATCTATTAGCACATAGCCTGTTCATGTAAGTGAAAGTTTGGCTGTAGGAATTGGTTACTCTTTGCAGTAACATGCTGGGATTTGGATGTCGGCGAAATTTCTGGAATTCACATGGAAAAATTAATTTGCGGGAATTCATATGTTTGTAGTTCTTCCTTTTTTCTTCTTCCCAGGGGTTTGTCCTAAACTGAAGACATCTAAATAAATCTGGGGGGATGTGATCCAAAACTATTTCTTGACAATCAGAGCCTCTAGACAGTATCAGTATCATTCTTATGCACTAACTTGCTTCTGGTTTGTGGATTGAGTGACTACAGTTATAGGTCAAACATGGATTAGATTTTAAAGGTTGTGTTTTCTTTGTAATTAGAAGCATTCCTTGGATCATAAACAGTTACTAGATGTGTCTAGACACAGACATCTTAAAGTTATGGATAGCTTTTCTCTAGTGGTCCTCTACATTTTTCCACTTTTTATCTCTGTATAGAAGCAGAGGGGATGAAAAATAGTACCTGACTCCAGATACTGACAGTTTTCTGAGTTCTTGATACTTCTATTTTTTATAACTGTATTTTATTTTTGCTTTCACTTTCATAGTACTTTTTCACTCACTTTTTACTTCCATGAATTAACGGTTTTTTAATTGTTTTAAAACCTGAACTTTTTTAAAGGACTGTGTCTAATTCCATAACACCAAAGGCTTAAACTTCAATTAGATCACTGGCAATATAGTCCAGGAAACCTGTGGGGAGGTTTTTGTAGAGGTAGGTAAGTTAGCAAAGATGGGCAGTAGGATGGTATGTGAGCTGTGGTGTGTGGAGTCTTAGGCCTGTGCTGGGTTTCAGTGAAGACTTTGGTTACTTGAGAGCTGGTTGAAATAGTTGATCTGGCCCTCAAAAGTTAAACAAGGTGATCTCAGGCAATTTCAAATGAAGGAGTTTCAAAAGCAAACAAAAGTAAGTGGCAGCTTTGTGCTCTGAGCACTTATGATGCAGAGTAGGTGCTCAGAAGGAAGCTGTTTAAAGTGATGCCTTTCTGGATGTCTCTCCCATGTAAAATATTCAAAAGATTTCATGTGCTATTTGTAAGAAATAAGGATGCTATGAATTTTAAGGCTATTCCATTATTTTTTTAATCTTCAGCATTATGATAGTTGCTTCCATATTTTTGGTTTGTAAAGTGTTTTCTGCTTAATAATCTGCTTAATAATCTTCTATCATTCTGCACCCCTGTCAGTTTTTAACTGGACATTTTATTAAACTGACGTGGTTGCTTGGACCAGCTTCAGACCACATAACATGATGCTTCTGGCCACATTTTTGGTAACTGCTTCTCTAAGACATGGCATTCTTCTTGGTCATCAATATAACAAAAATCTAGAATAAATACTCAGGCTATACTTACAGTGTTTCTCATTCATTTTTGTTTTATTTGTGCATACCAGTAGAAAGTAGTGACACCAGCAAGGATTTTCTAGGCTAAAGGCATAATTGCTTGTCTGAGAGCTGCTGAAACTGTATTATAATACTTTAGAGTCACTTAAATTGTTTTTTTTTTTTGTCTTTAACTTTCCTTTTTTATTCATATATTTTCCAGGACTTGAAATGTTCATTACCAGTTGGACTTGGACTTTCTGAAACCAAAATAACATCTCATGGCTTTGATGGTGCCAAAGAGGGAGTTGTTGAGGCAGGGCAGTTTCCAAATAAAGGTAAGTGCTTTTTTTTTTTTTTTTATTTCTCAATTTAAAATCTTTAGGCGTATTCTTACATGGTCAGAAACACAATGTTCTGTAGCTGCTTTGAGCATGCAGTTTGGATGAATGTACACATTTGAGATTTGCATTAGTGACAACCACTTTACCTTCTCTCGTAGCTGGGTTGTTAAAATAGAGAATACATGCTACACTTGTAGTATCTGTCAAGGGACTGGAGGAAACTACTTAGTGTTAAGTTGGTCTGCACTTATGGAAAGGGAAGGCCTTGGGCACCTTGAACTGGTGTCAGGCTGAAGAATTTTACTATTACATTGTGTTGAAGTTTTCTTCAGATTTTGCAAGTTACTGTTCTGATTTGAAACATAACTGGAGAGTTATTTATTTGTTATACACACTTCACTTACCGAGAGTAGATTAAAAAGTGGGATTCTTCTTGTTGTATTAATGTATGCCTTAGAGAATCTAAGTGGTATTAAACAGTGAGAAATGCAAAGTGATAGACAAACCAATAATGTCACTATTTCCTCTCTAAAAGCAATAGAATACAATATTGTATGGGCAAATGGTATTTAATGAATTTTGTACCTTTGACAGTTTCTGCATTTGAAAGATTTGAAATTATCTCAGTTGTGCAGCTATGAAAATAAATCTCTTTGTAGTCATAAATTTAATTTGCATTTTGCTTCATTTCCTGTTTGGTAAAATTCTTTGCTTATGAAAACAGTTGATTTACATGTTGTACTTTACTTATATTACAAAGTGAATGCTGTGTTTCTTTATGCCTTTGAAAATAGCAAAATATCTAGCTACAAACTGGAGCAGATGGCAAACTGCTCACCATTCCTGCCTTTTTGTATTCTATTACCAGGATAACTGTTGCAGCTGTTAAGTGTATTAGCCTGTAAGGGAAAAGTGTCTGAAGATGTTTCAAGCTACACTAATGTGTTTGAAATGCAAATGTTCTGTGGAAATTTCTGTACACAAATTAGGAGCTTTGGACACTTTGGGTATCACATATTTTCTCCAAGGTTATTTTCTTGGGATTTTTCCTGATATTCTAACAAAATCAGAGAGAGAGAAGTGGTAAAAGATAGGGCTTCCTATGAAACCATGGACAAAAGTTGGATGGTTGCCCTATTTCTAAAAATTCTGTCTTCTGTTTGAGTGTCCTTATTAGGGCTTCACTTTTGAATGCAAAGTAGACAGTACTGGAGGGGAAGGGCTTTTAGGATTTGGGGGATGTTGAATGATGAAGCATGCATAAGGCTGTGTTAATACTCTGTCAAATGATAAGGATTTTTTCAACTGCTTGTCTTGGCTCGCTTGCTGAAATGATTCAGGCAAGATCTTGCAGTCAAACTTTTTATGCCTGGATGAATTCAGTTGCAGCTCTTATGCAATGTATATCTACAGAAGGACACAGCAAGTGAGCTGTCTTTGTCTCATCTTTTCTCTGCAGTTGGATCCAAATCACTGGATTTATTTACCCGATGTTAGCAGCACTCTGTGGAATGTTTTAAAGCTGATTGTTGATCCAATTACTTTGACTGATGTTTTTGGTGTTACTGATAACTAAATTTTGTTGAAACTGCAAAGTTTAGGTTTAATTTTCTTTCCCCTCAGTACACAGTTAGCCCTGAAGTATATTGGAATTTCTCAGCAAAAATAATTAAAGTTCCTCCCCAGTATGGTGGTCATTCATCATTATAGAGGAAAAGCTTACTTACTTCTTTTTTAAATCCTGAAAATTTCATAAGGATACTGCTTCAGATTTATCTGTTACGAAAGAGTGGCAAAGCTCTGAAAAGCATAATGAGCATAATCCTAAAACAGCTTAGAGAACACACACAGTGCAGGTCATTTAAAGTTGGTTGATTTTTGTTTTGGTTTGGGGTTTTTTGTTTGGTTTTTTGTTTGTTTGTTTGTTTAAGAGAAAAAGCAAGTGCTGTAAAATCTTTCATTTGGGAATGAGTTTACACACTTTCACAGCTAATAACTTGTATGATCTTCAGGATAACTTATTGCTGCATGTTTACTCAGACTTAAGAGCCGATATCAATAAAGTGTATCTGAAATTGGCAGAGATTTCAGGGCTTACTTCACCCCTTAATGCTTTAAGTACCATTCAGTGACAGTGCAGAGTGAATTCTACCTAGACCTGCAAAAGAGTGTTTCAGCTGTGGATTGTTATATAACAGTCTTCCATGGAATTTTCTGTTTATGGTCTGTACTTCACTGATGAGCCCTTAGCTGTATTTTGATTGTTCTTACAGGAAAAAAAAATGGTCATCATGACCTAGAGAAAAAGATTAAATCAAGAAAACTTGGAGTCGTTCACATTGAGAGATGCACCTCTTAAAAAACATTTCCATCAGAAATTCCAGCAACTTTTCTGTGAATACTTCTCTAGTTCCTGAAGCAAATGTTTCTTTGTTTTGAAAACATGTCTCTGTAAGAGTGCACATTCACTTCTAAAAGAAGATTATATGTTTTCATTGTTCAATGTCCCGTTTTCAGGTTCCTCAGCATCACCCACATCATCTCTTATATCTCCTAGCAGTGCAGCAGCTAGCAGACTGGCTGAACAAGGTTGTGATTTAATTATTCCCGCAGGTATTAAAGCACTGAGTGGATAACGCCCTTGTCTCTGCTGAGACTGTACTAACCCTTCCATGTTTCTAGTTATTTGATGTACTATTAGTTGGAAATAAAATTTCTGCAGGATTTTGGTGGCTCTTCTGACTTCAACAGTTTACAAATTAACCTCTGTTTTCCTTTCTTTAAGCTGCTTTTACTCTGTAAAATTAAAATTATAACTAATATGAATGATAACTAACAGTAGGTAAAATAGGAGTGACCAAAATCTTTTATTTAGATTAAAACTGAAACTTTTAGTATTTTTTTCCCAAATGATCACATATTCCAATAGACTATGGGGGCAGCCATTAGGAATTCACAACACCCAAAATCACTTTGCCACTTGACTCATTTTGTGCCTGTGGGCAAATTACTTAACATCTTAGTCTGCTTCCTCCTGCATAAAAGGAGAAAACTTAACTCAGTTACCTCATAAGGGTGTTGAGAGGGTTAATTACTTAATGTTTGCACAGCACGTTGAAGATGTAAAGAACACAGTAGAACTTGATGCTAAAGGAGTATCTTGAGGCATCTGTATAGACTTTTTTCCAAACTCTTGCTTGCATTAATAATTTGGCAAGACTAAGGTGACTCTAAGTAGCAGACAGGGATCAGAGTCAGGAGTAGTTAAAATGAATATGGACATGCTTAAAAAGCGATGATATTTTGCAGTTTTTAATACTTAGGGCACTAGGAATTTTGCAAAACTGAAACATGGAATCCACATGATATCCCATAGTAGCTTGAAAATGCTGAGTAATCGCAGTTTGTGTGTGATGATTTGCCCTAGGTATTTTAATTAGTTGCTTTAATTTTCTTCTTTGCTGGTTTGTAGAATTAATTGTTCCTAATAAAATGAGCTAATAAAACTGAAATAAAGAAATTAAATATTGATTGAACACATCTTCTGGAAAGAATGACTTTCATTGGAAAATATTAAAAAACTCTACTTCATGACAACAGTATGCCAGTAATTGTTGTTTAATAGTCTTCAGGTTATAAACAGACTTTTAGATTGACTAAATGCAAAAGAGTGTTCAAAGAGTGTTCCAGTTTTTAAACATAGATATAAATGTCTCAAAAATAATAAGAATAAGCATGTCTCAAAAGCTGTTTTAAGCTTTCAGTATGCTTAATTCAGTCTATTCCTGAAATAGTGAGATATATATACATTTTAGATCTGTTTTAAAGTAAGTCTTTCTTTCTGGAACTGATGTTAAAAAATCTCTAATTCATCTTAAGTTCATAGTGTTACCTTGCTCTGCTTTTGGATGTGCAATTGCACAAATCTTCCATACCTGCTACTAATCCCTTAAAACAAACAAACAAACAAAAAGCCTAGACCCAAGGCCTTGAAGATTTGCTTTGTGTCTGACACAGGGGGCAGAGCTCAGCAGAAGAGTGGACCTGTTGTGTTAGCAGATGAAGTAAAGAATCCAGCGATGGAGAAACTGGAATTGGTGAGAAAGTGGAGCCTAAACACTTACAAGGTATGCAGCTATATGTGTGTGTGTGTATGTATGTATTCTATAAGTGAGTTTGCTGCTGGGTAGGAATAGAGCTGTATGAAAGTAAGCTGTTGTGGCAGTGAGCATAAGCAAGAATGTATAGGAAAGGCTTAGTTTTCTTCCAAGTGTAACATTCTTTGTTAAATCCCTGGTGCAATGTGGAAAATCTTTAATAGGTATTGCTGATTTAGCAAAGTAAAGAATGTTTCATTTCTAATATTCCCTTCATCATTCTGATTGTAGAGATTTCAGCATTAAAGCTTGGAATTAAATATTTTTTGGTCTTTTTGAGTTGACTGCTGATACAGTAAGATTTTAGTTGATGTGAAAAAATCGGGGGTATCTAGAAATTCAAAACTTGTTAATTGCTATTCTTATGGTTTTGTTTCATCTTGGCTGATTGTTTTTTCTTAGTGTTGTAACAGTTGCTTCAATCTGTATGTGTTTTATATGCTTCTACTTCATGATCAGTTGAGATTTGATGAAATTAAAAGAGTAATGTAAGAATAAGGAAAAGGTGCTTAAATCACACCAGTTTGCTGGAAGTGACTCTCAAAAAAAGTTCTAAGGTAAGGAGCATTTGTCAGGAAATGCATTCCTGTCAAAAGTTTGAAGAAAGACCAGTTTTGAAAAATAGCTTCTTGTTATGCCTACAGCTTAAATAATAGAGTTGTGGACAGGTGCATCAGTGAAGTCTACATCAAACCGTGAAGAAATTAACAATCTGTAGCAAAGAAAGTCTGAATCCCTCCAGTGTTCTCCAAGTCCAGATAAGAACATCCTCCTCAGTGAGGATGAGAAGCAGGGATGGAGACATTCTATCCCTAGTAGATGCTTATGCTGTCTTTCTGTTAGAATCAGAAATTTCTTTTTTATTTTTTATGTCTAATTAAATGGCTTTTAGATTTGCTACTTTTCTTGTCATCTAAATATTGTAGCAACTGCAGAAGTTGTAGTCCAATGGAATCCTGGGGTGCCTTAGGAAGAACATTGCCAGCAGGTTGAGGGAGATGATCCTGCCTTGCTCTTCAGCCCTGGTGAGGCACATCTGGACTGTTGTGTCCAGTCCTGGGCTCCCCAGGACAAGAGAGACATGGAGCTCCTGGAGCTGGTCCAGTGGAGAGCAGCAAAGATGGTGAAGGGGCTGGAGCAGCTTTCGTATGAGGAGAGGCTGAGGGAGCTGGGCCTGTTCAGCCTGGAGAAGAGACAATTGAGAGGGGACCTCATCAATGCCTATAAAGTACCTGAGGGGAGGGTGTCAAGAGGACGGATCTGGGTTCTTCCCAGTGGTGCCAAGCAACAGGACAAGAGGCAGTGGGCAGAAGCTGATGCACAGGAAGTTCCACCTGAACATGAGGAAGAACTTTACTGTGCAGGTGACCGAGCACTGTAACAGGTTGCCCAGAGAGGTTGTGGAGTCGCCCTCACTGGAGATACTCAAGAACCCTCTGGACACAATCCTGTGCCATGTGCTCTGGGATGGACTTGCTTGAGCAGAGATGTTGAACCAGGGGACCCACTGTGGTCCTTTCCAACTTGACCCATTGGGTGATTTTGTCTGTCAGCTGCTTTGGAGTGTGCTGTGATACAATCAGAATACGTGCTATTCAGCTGAAGCTGTTCTTTAAAATTCTCTTGTCTCTTTAAAACATTGACTCTTGGGATCAAATCTCCTACACCACAACTAAATAGGACAGGACTTGACCTTATTCTGTATTTTTGGTGCCTTGATTTAGAAAAAAAACCACAAAAACTCACAATGTCTCAAACTCACTGACGTGAACCAACAGCCAGAGGACTAGTGAAAAATGTTGGGAAAAGGGGTCTTGGATCTTTGTTTAGAACATTATTTCTTTGGCTGTATTGTCTGTTAAGTTGAGATTTTTAGTTTTCTTTTATGGCTTAAGCCTCTCCCTTGCTGAAGTTCAGAATCACACCAGTAATGACATAGCAAACAAAGACCAGCATTTTCAGAAAACAACATGTTTACTTTTATCTATTCCCAAACACACCTAAGGAGATGTGTCAGTTATGATCTTTCTAGAGTTCCATATTGACTTGCTGTTCACTCTTTTTTTGAGGTACAAGATCATTCAGAGAAGTTACAAATTCATTTTGAGTTGATAGAGTATTGTGCAACTGTACTTGGAGATGCCATACATTTGTGTCATAGGCTTCGTACAAAAAACGCATTTAATATGGTTAAGGACAGTATTTAAATTTGTGGACATATTGGCTTACTTTGGTTCCCATCAGGCAGATCATGGGAAGTGTCCTCCTTCTCTCATAATAGCTAACTATTCATAGGTTTGAAGATGCAGAAATAAAGGACAGGAGTAAATGTCAGCACTTGAATCCCTCTGAATTTAAAATCCCTGGTATCAATGTTCCTGACATTAATCTACAAGGGGAGTTAGTGCTGAAATTTGCTGTTAGGAAGTTCTTTAGGAATCTGACATGAGTAGTTCCTATACCATGGTGTCAGTATCAGGGGTTGAGAAATCTAAATTATTGGGTATGTTCAGAAGTTGTTCCCATCTGTAAATGCCTTTGCAACTACCATTGCCCTTCACATTCTCCAGTCAAGTGCTCCCTAGTAATCATGAGTTAGTGTGAAGAGAAATTGCCCTTCTTTCCATAGTCTAGTGACAAGATCTTTTTCTGTTCTTTCTTCTGCCTGTGCCTTTCCCCTTTGGATGAGAAAGTTAGATTTTCAGTCTAGCAAAAACATTTAGGCCCAAGAAAGTTAAGACTCTTCTTGACTTTCAGCAATTCTAACAAGCTTGTCTTTTTATTTTTCATACAACTTTCTAAACTTTGAGGAGGAAAAAAAGGCAAACCTGTTTTACAAACCTCTCTAACACTGGGCTACTAGTAGAACATTTATTTCTGAGACATGTCCAGTAATGCCTCTGTTCATCTTTGGCATATACAAGTTAAAATATATTTCTCTTAAATGTATTTTGGTAACCTTTTTTTTTCTCTGAGTTGTTTTTCTTAAGCTTTGCATTGGATGACTTCTTTTTGAGTTCCATGGTCTTTTCTATTATAGTTTCCTTTATAGATACTCTTAGAACAAACCACAATGGAATTAATGCGTGGAATTTTCTTTGCTAGTAAGAATATAGAGCAACTTGTGTGCTTGTACTAGTTCACTTAGAACTGGAGTAAGTCAAAATAGATTGAGGCATTTTCTTTATCTTTTACTACATCTGAGTTAACAAAGTGTGTAGTGTAAGTCTTTCCAATTGCTGGTTTTTCCTCACTTGTCACTGTTGGGCTTTTTTAGGTGTTTTGCTGTGACTTATGAAGCAAATACCTCTTGGCTGAAAATTATTCCTACATTTGTAATTTATCCTTGCTTTCAAAAATTTTGCTTTCCATGATTCAGATTTTTCTCTTGCATTTCCATTGGGGTTTGTGTGTGTGCGCATCAGCCCTTTTGGAAAATAGCCAAAATTTGACCATCACTTCCATAGTTCCCAATGAAAGGCTTATTTATGCTCTGAGCACACTCAGAGCTAAGCTGTATTTTGCAATTTCTCTTGGAGTCTTTGGTAGTAAAGTTGTGTTCTCTGTTATGATTTGTTATGCTTTCATGAATTTCTGATGCTTAACAGACAAACGTCACCTAGATGAGATGTGCTTTTTCTTGTGAATTATTTGAATCTAACAAATTAGCCCGAATAGTCCATATCTTCTGACCCAAACCCTATGGGTCATGACCAGCTTGATCTCCTTGAGTCTCTCCTGTGTTCCTCTATTACCTTAAGAAAGGACGTGGAAGTTCTGGCAGGTTGAACGTGCATCTCCTTTGGACACAAGTAAAGGTGGTATTAAACTAAAGTCCTTGAATTGGGAAACCCTGGGAAATGCAGTGTTGTAGAGTATTTGGGGAGTATGTTACAAGATAAGTTTGGGCATTATTTCAAAATAAAATAAAAGTTAATATAAGCACAAAGCTACTATTTTTAAGTCCTTTCAGAGTAGTTGTCACCTTGACTACCAATTTAATTTCCTTGTACCTTTTGTTTCTAGCAGTAATTTTTCATATGTCTAAGCTGGTTATCCATTCAGGCCCTGTGACCCCAGATTAACTTCAAATATCTTACTAGAGCAGTAAATGATTCTCCTTTCCATAGAGAAACTGTATAGTTTTTTGGTTTTTTTGGTTTTTTGCTACACATCTGCTTTGCAAATGGCTTCTCCTGTGTCTCAGTCAAGGGAAAGCCCAGTGTGCATCTTGGGAGGCTCACTGCCAAGCTGGGCTCGAATCTCTGGCAGAGAAGGTGTCACAGATCAGTGGAATGTGGTAGCAGCCTGCTCTGTCACAGCCATAGGCTGGGTGAGAGTGTCTGCAGCCATGTGAGAGCACATTTCCTGCTCAGTGTGTTAATGAACTGCAAGCCTACTAAGAGTTTGACTTATGACAGAAAAGAAATAGTCCTGAGTAAATCATCTCCATTTTATAGATGTGTAAATAATAAGTGCATTTTAATACTTTTGCATATTTCTCAGTAGGAGTTCTCAGTTTCCTAATCAACTTTAAAAAAACGTGCTGAAAAACACCACCTTCTTACTTGCCCCTTAAAAAAAAACCTCAAAATGAACATTTCTGGAAAATTTAACATGGATGTTCTGATCAGATAATTGGTAGACAAAGCCCAAAAGATTACTAACTAGACATTTTTATGCAGAATAGCAATGCTCCTATTAACTGACTTAAATGTAATGGGCTAAAATGCTTCTTTTAACTTAATGAGATTCACCAAACCTATAAAAAGATAAGTGTTCTTTTACTTGAGAAACAATTAGTTATGCTCTTGATTTGCTAACTTGAATATTCATCTTAGTAGGAGTTGAGACTTGTCCAGCTGTTCTTGCTGAGTCCTGATAAACTTCTAAAGACTGTGTTGTTTTTTCAGTTTGTTGTGCAAACTTATATTGGGAGGGGTGGTTGTGAAAGAATTGTGTGTAATTATATGTCCCTTGAAGCTGAAAATGGGTGTATGCTGTGTTGTCTTGAATATACTTGAATCTTTATAATTTAATTTTTTTTTCTGCAGTGTACACGTCAGATCATCTCTGAAAAACTGGGTCGTGGCTCAAGAACAGTAGATCTGGAACTAGAAGCTCAGATAGATATATTGAGAGACAACAAAAAAAAATATGAAAATATCTTGAGACTGGCACAGACACTGTCCACACAGCTCTTCCAGATGGTACATACCCAAAGGCAACTTGGAGATGCATTTGCTGACCTGAGTTTGAAATCACTGGAACTTCATGTAAGACTTTTATAGTATTAAAAAAATACAGTGGCAGAGATGAAGATAAGCCTAATTGACTCGTGCAGGGTATCTGCTAGTTAGCAGGTACTTTTATAAACATTGTAGTTAACAATATATTACACACTCCTTGTGTTGAAAGCTTGTGTGATTCACTTAAAACTGTAGGAAATTATTGAAATTACTGTAGTTCTTTATTGTTTCTTAAATGTTAGCCTCTAGTTGATGGTTGAACTCAAAAACTGGCAGTTTTGCTTTGTAGAGAAGATGCATTTTAGTATTAATTTTGCACCTAATGAAATGTCATCACAGTGTCCCAGAGCATTACATCATTTCAGTTACAAGATGTCTTTGGGGAATGTGCCTGAGAATAAGTAGATTAGGGCACATTACTTCACTTGTGCACATTGAATGTGAGTAAATTATTTTTCTGTAGCATATTTAAGCATTGAGATTTGATCTCTAAGTCCTTTTTTAATCAGAATTTTCCTACTAGTAAGACTAATCTGTATTCTTATGTTGTCTGGAGTTGCTGAGCAAGAGAAGCAATCTTGAGATATCTGGTTTGTTATGATTCCATGGTTTAGAAGTTTATGTAACACTGGCACTTTCTTTGGCCAGTAGTAAAGCTGTTTGCTGTAAAGAGAAACAAGGTGGGGGTTGCTTACAGAGTATAGTAGCTGGCTTGCTTCTACACTGCTTATTCTGCATTTGCAAAGTTAAAACAACTTGATCCTTTGGAAAACCAATATTAAATGGTTTAATAATTCCCTGAAACATAGCTGCTGAAACAGCTCAAATTATCTTTGTGATTTTAAAAACATCTGTCTTTTTGTAATTGTCTTTTCCCATTGAGTTTTAAGGGAGTAGGTGGAGTTCATGCTTGCACAGAAGAACCTTCAGTGATAGCTAGCTGAAAAAATGTGAAACTCCTACACTAATGTGGAGGAATTTTTAATATTAGTCTGACAGATGAAAATCTGTAAATGTAGAGCATTTCTAGCAGCTAAGAAATTAAATGATCTGCTAAAAGAAGCTTTTAATAATGAGTTTATTGTTGACACAAATATGGGCATGTGGTTTGTGGCAGATCTTAGTGATTGTTGTGAAGTATGTGCTGAAACTGGATGTTTCTTCCAAAACTTGGATGGAATCTGGCATCATGCTCATTTAATGAATCTTGGGGTTCTTCCCATGATTAGCTTGTAACTTCCAATGGGAATACTGATCTTCCAGGTTCTTTCAGCATCTTGTATTGGTCTTGGACTTTGTTTCCGTCATTCATCTCTTGTGTAGATTCTTGAATGGGGCTGTTGATAAAAATCAAATAAAGGTTTCTGCTGCTGTTACAAGAGCTATCTAACCTTTGCTTCTTGGAGAATTCCCTGGTGTTTGTCTCTTTCCTCTTTGTGTTTTCCCTCTGTTTAATCTGTAATGTATTATCATCTGTAGCCAGGCCTACTTTTGGATATTTGGGGTTTTGCCTCTTAAGCTTGTGCAAGACTAAAAATAACATTTCTGATCAGTTAGTCTTTAATGTTTAATGTGATAACAGTATATAAGCTTAAACAAAATTAAAAAGCCCTCCAAATCTTAAGGTAATACTTTTTCTTTTATACATGATAACAAAACACATTTTTAATGTGGTATCTGGTCAGGTATTGCTTCATGTGAATGCGTTGCTGTTTCTCTTTTGGATGAAAACATAACTGCTGGTTCCAGGTTCATATGCCTCTAATTATATAGGCAGATGAATCCCAATTTTAATTGACCTGAGCATGGAGTATGAACTGAGTGTAAACTCCGGGTGTAGAAAGGATTTCCTGTGTGTTTCGTAAGAGGTATCTGCAGAGGTCATGGACAAAACTGAAAAGTTTGTATGAAACTGTGAGCCATTGGAAGGACACAGTTGTTGATTAGCATATTCCTTAGTACTGCAGGCCACTGAAGACCCGTCCTTACCTCCCCCTTTGAACTGATAGTGTTGTTCATTTGGGTCTGGGATGATCTGAGTGAGAGGACCAGCTGGAAAACTAATTGCAGTCTTGCCTGCAGGAGGAAAAATAGATGGGACTAGGCTGCTGAAAGGGGCAGTTCTACTGCTGTTGTCTCTGCCAGCATGCTGCTATTTCTTCTCTGTGCTAGCACTCGTGTTAGCTGTGTAGCTGGCAATGTTAGAGCAAAGCCAGCTGGAAAATACTTGTTTTGGTTTTTTTTCCCAGCAAAATCTGTAGCAATTTAGCCAACTGCTTTTGCTGCCCAAGCAGCTGTACAAAGCAAAGATGACAGATTTTTAGCAGTGTTTACAGGGCTTAGCTCGTAAAAACTTGCCCTAATTTCTCTTCCTTTTTTCTTCTCCTTCAATTGCTCGCTTCCACTGCACCTTCTTTTCTTGAGGATTCTTCCCTTACCATTGCCCATTACCTATTACCCTTACTGTCATGAACTTGTTAACATGAAATACCATTTGGCTCTGGTGTTCATTTTCTAGACAGATGAAAGGAAACTGGGAGAATAGAGCACTTCTGAGTCAGTTGTTGGCAGTGTGCAAGCCTAAAAAGACCAAAGTTCCAAATATGAACCTAGTTGTTTTATAGTCATTAAAACCAGGGATTGTACTCTTTTCTGAGAACTCCCATCTGCAGGATATGGAGATGCTATATGGATGACATAGATAGAATAATTGGTTTCATTTGGCATCCATGCATTAGGAAAATCTTTGCAGCCTTGCTCAGCTTACTCTGCTGTTAACAAAGAGACATGGACAAACATACGTCTAAATGTGACTAAAATGCCTTGGAAATAATTTTGCCCTCGTTCCTTTGAAATTTATGTATGATCTACATTAAAATTTTTATCTGCTATTCATTATAATGCTCTGCTCTTCAATTATTTACAGCCTATTAAACCATGATAGATGTTGGGGTTTTTTGCAGTGCTTCTTTCCAGAATGTGAGAATAAAACTTAATAGCTAATTAACGTTGTGTGCCCTTGTGAATTTAGTTATATTACTGTATTTAATGTAGCAGTGTCTCTGTTCGTATTAAAGTATTACCTAGACAACCATGAGAGGTGCTGGATTAAAACCCTGCTGAATGACAAATGTGAAGATTGCATTAGCACTTACTTTTAAGTAACATTCAAGATATCAGAGTACAGAAAAATCACATTATAAAATAGGATTTAACATCATGTGCGGTAACAAAATCATAAACTATGTTTTACTGATGTTGGAGAGATTTCATAAGAACTGTGAACTAAATATTGTATTGAAATCATATTGGTTTAATCATAATCATACCCAAACAGAAGTGAAAGAGCTGCCACATCTGTGTTTGCATTTTTTTATATAGTTGCTGTTGAATGCTATGATTTCAATTGATCTACAGCTTTGTTTTCTCTGTTCTTTGTTTATAGGAGGAGTTTGGCTACAATGCAGATACGCAGAAACTTCTAGCTAAAAATGGAGAAACACTTCTTGGGGCTATTAACTTTTTTATTGCCAGTGTGAATACCTTGGTGAATAAAACAATTGAGGATACATTGTTGACTGTGAAACAGTACGAAAGTGCCAGGTAGCTATCCTGTGTCTAGCTCTTTTCCTTATGAATTAATCCTCGTGAAGCAGACTCTGTATCAGCTTAGGTCTTGTATTTGAGTGACTAACCTGTCAGATAAAAACCTTATAACACAGCTCTCATCTAATGAGGGTTTCTATTTAGCTGTAGATGATTGCACAGATCTTCAAATGTTTTGTGCATGTTTCCTTGTAGACTGAATTTTACTTGTTAGCTGTAGGAGTAATTATAGCTGGTTTTTCCCACGTGCTGGATTAAGGTGGCTTTCTAAGTAGCGTGACAGTGGAAGATTAACACTTTTATCCAGCTGCATTGCAATAGGTAAAATAATCTCTTTGACTGAAAGACATTTAGTCTTGTGCCTCTCTTGATGAACAATGCCTGCAATTCACACTTCAGTTTTTATGCACAAGTTTCAGGCTTTGTCAGAAAGGGGAAAATAAACCAGAATTTTCTCAGTGAATGAATAATGGTTTTCTTGTCCTGGAGAAGGTTACTTTTAGATGCGTGTATTCTAAAGCTGGGTTCCTTTTTTCTGTCAGGGACTTGTAGCTCTTTCTGATGAGTGATTCCATTCTGATTTTCTTTCACTTACCTGAATAAAGTGCATTTCTTTGAATTTGACAAAAGATGTAGTTTATACATATAATTTTTTGTGATATTTATTTTTTTTAGGTCTGAAATTGCAAACTGCTTGAGTTTTGAATTTCTTTCCCCCCTCTTTTTTAATTGTTCTGTTCTAATGGTTATTTTTGAACAAAATAGTAAGTTATTGTTTTGATATTTAGGTAAACTTTCAAAGGCATGAAAGGTAGAATTAATGTGTAGATAAGGTATTGCTTTATTTTTGGCATGTGTTAAAAAAAAAAAAATAGTTCATACATCCAGGTATCCCCTTGAGAATTTATGCAAAATAAATCTGCTGCAGTTGTTCTTGTCAGTCATTTTCAATATATGGTTCTTCCTTCCTGAAATACCTTCATTGCTTTCCCTTCTGTTCACTAAAGAAATCAAATATTTTGCCATTTTAATAAGTCAGATAAATTATAAAGGTTCTTCACTGACATGGCCAGTTCATCATTTTACACAGTGAAAATAGGTCACATTTATTTCTTTGCCTCTTCTTTCCTATTCCCGGTTGCACTTTAGCATTCATCTGTTCCCCTCTTCTGTCAGCTCTCTATGAGTTTAATGGTTTCCTTTTTGGAGTTAAGCCATATTACATATAAATCCTCAATCATAGTGGCAATGAGAATCAGGAAGTGAATATTACTCCTTTTACCTCTGAAAAGGTTGTATTTTTCTTTTGAGCAGTTACATCAACTGAAAATTGTGGTTTATAACCAGTTTATACTCCTGATTTGTTTCCAGGTAAAGAAATGTCTGTAAGAAAGCATGTTTAAAAGGCCAAAAATAGTATGGCTTGTCCCATTAAAATAGGTGGATGTGCTAGGTTCCATTGTTTGACAGCTACAGAAAAGTAGGGAAGGAAGAGAGATGCTTTGGGCAGGGCTGCACCATCCTTTTGCAGTCTGTTTGTCTATAGGACAGACAAGTTCTCAGAAAAGTATTTATGGAAGAGCTGTGAAACTGTCCCGTTAATGCTTATGGAGCAGCCTGGAGCATGCTGAAAATGCTTTAGGTCACAGTTTGGTGTAAGTGACCTGTTCCTCAAACATCTGCTTAAAGGGGATGTCATGCTCTTGGTGTGCCTCTTACTCTCAACACAAACTCTCCAGTGAACTGATTCAACAGCAGAAGAATGACCTGAAAAACATTTGCTAGCTTTTTCTGGATTAGTAGGTTGAGATGTCTCAGGAGAAGTTCTGACTACTGAAGCCCGTACAAAACAGAGGGGCTGAGAGCATGTGGCTGAGACAGGAACAGAAAAGGAAGGGTGCTTGTTGAGGTGGTTTTATACAATATGCTTGATAAATAGGAGAAAGGAGGAAAAAACTTGCCCAGGTTTTTTGTTTGTTTGTTTGGGGTTTGTTTGTTTGTTTGTTTGTTTTTCTCTTGTTCATCTTCTGTTGTACTCGGATTTATACGTGAGGTCAGTTTTGAGGCACTGCCCTTAGAAGGTTCTTTTTTCCCTTGTCCTCTTTCTTCTCAGGATTGAATACGATGCTTATCGAACAGACCTGGAAGAACTGAATCTTGGCCCTCGTGATGCGAACACTCTGCCAAAGATTGAACAATCACAGCAACTGTTTCAAGTGCATAAAGAGAAATACGACAAAATGCGTAACGATGTATCTATCAAATTGAAATTTTTGGAAGAAAATAAGGTAAGCTACTGCTTCTCATGTTATGATTAGGGGTTTTGATCTACAAGTTACTGCTTTCTGGGCATATTTTAAGTTGTTACATCTTGAAATATGTATTCATTTAGAAGTAGAGCTAGCAAGGAAAATAAGCTGAATTTTCAGAGTTCTTGCTGTATCAGTGGGGGACACACTTTTAGAACAAGCAGCTTTAGAAGTCCCTAATCAAGCTGCTCCAGCTACAAATAACAAACATTGTGGCAGTAAGGTTCTTGTTGATACGGGGAGGTTTCAAGTTTGCAAAAACATTACGTTTTCCAGTTTACCACATTTAAGGTTTAAATGAGTCACATAATTGCTGATTTAAAATTCAAGGTAATAGGTACGTTTGGCAACATTGTCATGGAGTTTATGCACAAAGAAAGCAACAGAACTATGAAGAGGCTTCTTCAAAATTTAGCTTTCTTTAGAATTTGAACCAAGAAGTACTACTTTCTATAATTAATGCCATTATAGTTTCTTAATTTAAAACAGGACTCTTGAACTGTTGGTTTGAAGGGTGGAGGGTTTTTTCTGTGTTTATTTCAACCATACCATTTCATCCATACCCTCTTAATGATGGGATTCTTACCCTTCTTAGTCTACCAGGCAGAAATAAAACTGCCATACAAAATTTTAAACTGTCCTTTCTTTGATAAATACGTCCTTTAAAATTGTCTTTAATTAGATGTCAAAATTATGGTCTTTCAAGATCTGATTTTTGTTCATACTCATGGTAAATGAGATGGTTATAAGCATGTGTGGCTATATTTCCCATGTCTTCAGTGGAAAGAAAAGGTGTTTAAAACTTACATAGGAGATAGTTGTCCATTTATCCAGGGTTAACATTATCAGTATGAATTGAATAATGTATTTAAAAAATTTTAATATAGGTAACAACAGCCTGTCAAAGAATACATGACTGGCCCCAGATGACAACAGCAAACCAATACTTCTTGCATGGAAGGAGGAAACTTTAAAGGAAAAATCATGGGGATAAGCTAAACCAATTAAAATTGATTATTATTTTGTATTCTTGAATACATTATCACATATTCAGTTGTATCAGCTTCTTAGAATAAAGATGGGGTTCAGGGAAGAAACATGAACCATGAACAGATGATAAGAAGAAGGTTGAGAAAATAAGCAATCTTTTTGGTTTCCAAAACAATATATGCCTAAAACATAGCTCCTGAGTACTGTTCCTTCATACAGGCCTCTGCCTTAGGACTCCCTGCTCTGGAGTCACATAGCCAACAAAAGTTGGCTTTGTGATGGACCAGATCATCAGATGACTAAACTGGCATTGGGCTGACTTTATTTCTGGTTCTTGTTGAAAAAATTGGAAAATAAAAAGGTTGAAAAAATTTGTATTGAAATTAATTTTCTTGAAGAAGCTGAAGTCTATCTAAATGATTACTGATTCTTAAATTAGAAAATGCTCCTGAGAACTGGGTTTTAAAACTATGCTAGGTTGAAAACGGGTATGCTGAAGGTGTCTTCCTGCTCTCCCTGTCTTTGTTTTCTTCTTTTTGTAAGTTATTTGCTACCACTACAGTGTACCTCTGTTAAAATGGTTTAATCCTTCCAGCTCATATCTGTACAGGAATTCTGATGCTTAAATTCAAATTAGTTTAAAGTAGGACTTACCCTCCTTTCTCATGGTTTCCATTATCTATATAGCACACTTATCAATTTGTATTTATATGTATAGGAACGCTTCAGAGCCAAAAGCATTTTATTTCCATCATGTACAAAACATATTTCCATAATTTTTTAAACTAAATTAGATCGTTTAGGAAATAGTGAAGAAGTTGTCTTCCTAGTGGCAGTCTTGAATTAGACCAAGCATCCTGTTAGCAGTCACAGCCTAAAAATTGTTTCTGCAAGAGATTGTTTTTTCCTTCCTGCCTTTTAGATTAATACAGTAGGCAATCTCAAATGCTTAAGCCTTTTTATCAGTGGCTGACATTTCTCAGTTTTGACACTAGAGATGTAAAAATATTTACTAAAGGGTGTGTGTAATTTTGTTCCCAAATGAGCTATAGAAAGGACTTCCTTTACACTTAAATATTGGCTTAAATATAATTATATGCTGAGAGCTTTTCTTTATTTTTTTTTCTGTTTATTGTGTAAGATGACATTTTGTCATTGTGGCAATAGTTTGAAGGGAGTGAAGGAAGTAGCTTACCCTGTAGTGTAGGAGTAGCAGGTAGGATGGCTTGTGCCTGCCTTGCAGAAGAAGGGCATAAATCGATGGAGAAGCAGTGGAGAGGGAAAGTGATGTGTTGCTGTTTTCAGCAGGGTCCCTGCTCTGAGGCACAGAGCAGCAGTGTATGAACCTTGCACTGCAGTGGCCTTGGACAGAAAAGCTCAGTCTGTGGTTTGGAAATCTTTTGTTTCCTGTGGCTGAGAGTGCTGGCACAGAAGCATTTTCTTTTACACTTCAGCTGCCTTTCTAAGAAAAACAAAAAACAGTGTAAGAAGGGAGCAGGAGCAGCAACAATTCTGTGCTGTCTGCTCTTGGTGGTGTATTTCTGTAAAGGACTTGTTCTCAGCATAAAGTGAGCATTCAACTTTTTATAATGGCTGTAGGTGAACAGAACTTTGTTTTCTGAGCAAATACACTCAGTCTCATCCCCTGATGAGAATCTGTTTTAAAGAGAATAGCTACTGGAGGAAAGAGAGTATTTGATATTCCAGGAGGAGCAGAAAGAGAGGTCAGGAGAATCTTTGCAGAGTTCCCGTGTAACACTGGTTGGTAGGACTGAGATGGGTCTAGTGTGGCTGTCTGATAACATTTCTTAATTAAGTGCAGAGATCAGATAT
This sequence comes from Urocynchramus pylzowi, assembly GCA_013397555.1. Taxonomy (NCBI): domain Eukaryota; kingdom Metazoa; phylum Chordata; class Aves; order Passeriformes; family Fringillidae; genus Urocynchramus; species Urocynchramus pylzowi. The sequence goes on from VZRH01006359.1 coordinate 341,890, forward strand.
AGAAGAGAATAAACCTGAAACAACTTTTTAGTTCAGGTTTTCCCTGTTCTTGCTGTTCATGGCAGCATAAATCCATTGGTTCAGTCGGGAGCAGTTCAGCCATCAGCAGTGTGTTCCTAGTAAATGGTGCTGCAAAGAACCTCTGAAGCCAGTTTAACTGGCTGGTGGGCTCCAGTTGGTCTGTGTTGCTGCAAATGTCACCAAAGAACCCATAATCTAGATGGCCCTATCTAGGTTTTCCCTATATGGGAAAAAGGCATCACATGGTTGCAATCTTTTTGTGCCTGTTCTCCTCAGTTCATATGCTAATATTTCAATTAAAAGCCCTGGAAGGCTCAGAGAGCTGCAATTACAGTAAAGCTGGAATTGCAAGTTTCTTTCTGTAATACCAAAATACACAAGATTTCTATTGACTTTTATTAGAGCATTTGATCTTGAAGTTAGAACTCCTTTTTCTTAATGCTGATACAAAGTTTTATTGGTGCTATCTCCAGCTGGCAGAGTTCTGTAGAAGTTTGTAGCATTTGCTAATGACTAATAATAGTTGCATTCAAAATCTGCATCTTACAAAGAGTCAATTTTTAAAAAATAAGGATGATGGCCTGTTCTTAGCTCAAAGATTTCTGTCATTTCTGAAAAGAGTTTTAGAAGGTTTTGTCATTTTGAGTAAAAAATCTTCTTACTCTTGGATGCACTTGTGAATTGTCAAATACCATTCCATGTAAAGAAAGAAAATGACTGCACTTCTGTGAATTGTACTTCAGGAATTTGAGTCTTAAATGCTTGCTCCTACAAGTGAAAGCAGTCTGCAGTGGAGATCCAGATGATGAAACTAAGTAGACTTCAAATGAAGTCTAAGTACATTCAAATTAAGATAGCTAGGAGAAGGGGTTGTGATGGTTGTGAGGAGGTACAGATTCACAGATAGACTCGAAGGGGTATTGTCTTTTTGGTTGTTGAGATGGCTGAAACAGGCTGAATGAGGAGGGTGTAAAGAAATATGCACTTACTGTGCCACAGAAAATACAATGTTCAGAGGGAGGTGGGGAAAGAGGATAATATTTAGAAAGAACTGAAATGTTAAGAGCATCCATGTGAAAAATCAAATCCAACCTATAGTATCTTCTGTATATGACACTTAAGTCTCCTCTGTAGGATGTGTCTACTTGTAGGTTTTTATGCTTCTCCACAAAGTTCAGTTTTGTTTTGAGATATGTTTGCCAATTGTATTACGGAGTGCTTACTCTGCTTATAATTAGGAAGAAATAGGTATATGTAGTTAATTAACAAGGAACAAAGATTTTAACTGTTGTTCAACTGTAAAGCATGATGGCTTTTTGACAGCTATGTTAGTCATACATTGGAACCTGTATTTTAGCTGTATTTTAGCAGCATACCATTAGCATTCTTTGATTGAGGCAAATCTTCAAACACTCCTTTCCTGGAATCAGTGCTACAGCTTGCTGATCAAGAGTTGGCCTTTAATGCTGTAATCTGACAATTGTTTCAAGGCTTTGATGCAAAAAAAATGTGATCCCTTCATCCCCCTCTTTTGCCCCATTGCCTTCTCTCTAGTGTTTGTGAAAGTGTTTTTGCAGCTGTGTAGAGAATCAGACTGGGGAACTGATCCAGGTTAAAGCAGATACATTGTTGTCTGCTTAATTTTAATCTAGATCTGTTCTCTGACCAACTGACTGCATATCTGCATGAATATTTTGCCAACAGAGGACTAAGGTGAAATACAGTGTGAAAGTTGCAATCAGTGGGTGGATATGGGAGTGGGTAAGATACTTACCCATTCCCCAAGTCAGAGTAAGATTCTTTCATGGGAAAAGTGGGTAAATTTGAACTTGGTTTTAAATGAATATGTGGGCTCCAGTCCTTAGCTGTGGTTGTAGGTGGTTTTGCTGTGGACATAGGGTGTTTTGAGGCGTTACAGCTTTTTTCTCTTTGCTGGCTGCTGCTTCATAGTAGAGCTTCTTTGTACAGTGTCAGACAGTTTAAGTGGTCTTTTTCTATAAAAACTTCATTTTAAAGTTACTTGAATGAAGCTATGGAGAAGAAGATCCCACCATCCCACCACTTAGCAATCAGCTTCTGAAGGAAGAGAGTAGAAGTTGTAACACTTTGAGCCTCTGCAACCAGTTTGATAACAATCATGAAATTTATACCACAATGATCTAGGGGATAGAACCTCATACAATGAGGTAGCTTTAGTAGTTCAAAAAATACCTCCAAAACAAACCACATTTTTTCAGTTCAAATGATCTGCCTCTACACTGTCAATTTCTGCCTCTGTGTGTGTGTGTACACACATCCTTGAGCCTAGGCCTGACTGAATTTTTTAAATTATCAGAAGATTTTTGGGGCAGTTCACAGAAGGTTTATGTTTAAAGCTACCCTAACAAAATACCAAATATAGTTTCAGACTGATGAACTTGGGCTGGGAGGGGAGGTTCATTACCTGTTTTATTTGAGTTCCTATAAACTGTGTGAGTAAAACTCTTGTAGCATTTTAATAATATGCTATAGCAGTGAGTATACTTCTCTGTAGAATTCCTGGCTTGGATTGCATGAAGTCTTGCATGTCAGTGATGAAAGAATCTGCTCAAGAAAAGCACTGTCTTTTCTATCTAAACTTTTAAAAGCAAACCCTTCATGTTGTTGTGACATTTTCCACTTATAAAGTGTAATATTTTGGTAATTAACATTTTTATAGATGAAAAATCTGTACATTTATGTACCTGTCTGCCCACACAAACTGAAGAAGAGGCCACCTTTTATGACTCAAAAAATAGTTTGAACTCTGTTTGAACAAGTGTAGTTAGCTAAATCCTGTGTCTCCTAGATGTTAAAATGCCTGTATGTGATAAATCCTGTAAATTCTTTTGTAAATAAAAAAAAAGTCTAAAGGTATGATGGGGAATTCCTTTCTAACCATTCACACTTCTCATGTATTTTCTTGGAGGGCTTTTTGGTGGAATAAAGTATCATTTTACACTGTAAATGAGACAAAAAAGCCTATTCTTTGGCATGTATTTGCATAAATTAAGCTGAATTGTTAGGGGAAACATAGGGACAAAACATAGGGATTCCAGTTTTCAGACTGTCAGAGCAACTTAGATGAAAATTTGGGCCAGCAAAGAAGAGGTTATCACTTAATTTTTGAATTGAATCTGCTATTCAGTTTTTAAAAAAAAAATTATATAATCAGAAATTTTAACTTTGTGCAGAATTTTTATATATTCCTCCAGGGATACACGCACACATGCTCAGCTCTTTATTCTCAAGGAATTTTAAAAATACATTTATTAGATTTCTGAATAAATGTTGCACTCTTCAGGTGTCACAGCATGTCAAATATAAAGGTTGGGGGGTTTAATTAGAAATCTTTCATCAAATGAAGACGATAAGGTGTTTCTGTATTGAGTTGCATGCATTTCAGAGAGGCACAGTAGCCAATAACAAATAACCTGTTAAAACAGGCATGGCCCACTGGTAGGCATAGGCCAGACCTGCCCCAAGGACAGTTTTGATTCCCAGCATGACAGAAGTAGACTGTCCCTTCTGGATTGTGCTGAGAGATGAGACAGTGATCTAAAATTTGAGTAGAGAAATCTTAATCTTTTACCTCCCACATCTTCTGGAGATGGGCAAGAAATACTGCTAGGAGAAGGATATCAGTTTAATTCGATTTAGGTGTCCATGAGCTGGAAAGCAGCAACTCTCTGCAAGGGGGGCAACACATGAGCTGTATACTCAGACAATGCCCTTGCCATGTACTGTTTCAGGGAGGTAGGTCCATTTGGCCTGCAGGCACATATCTTAGAGGTTTGGCATCTAATTTCAAGGCATCAAGTACTTGTAATCAAGTGTTTGATATTTGATAACATTATGCTGTTTAGTGAATTGTGTTTGCTCTGTGCATGCTGAGTTGGTATTGGCTGTTAAACACACTTTATGAAAACTCTGAATCACTTTAATGTTAAAGAAATTCATATTTGCATTTCATATCTGTATTTTTAAGCTTTTGTTAAATTAATCTATAGGGAGCCTAAGCATTTCAAATACACCTATTTCTTTATAACTGTGATGATGTTAACATCAGCCTCCTCCTCTTAATGTCTCTCTCCTTGCCTGCAGGTGAAGGTATTGCACAATCAGCTTGTTCTGTTCCACAATGCCATTGCGGCGTACTTTGCTGGCAATCAAAAGCAGCTTGAACAGACACTTAAACAGTTCCACATCAAATTGAAAACTCCTGGAGCAGATGCCCCATCCTGGCTTGAAGAACAGTAATCAGATCATAGAAGAGGACCCAATGTTAACCTAAAATTCTTTAAATCTGAGAATAATTAAGGGTTGGGGTTGAAGAACTGTTGTAGTGATTCTTGAACGGACAGCTTTAAATTTTTTCCCCTTTTATAATACTGTAAAATTGAATTTGATAGGAAAGTGGGTGACTTTAAGGTAACCAAACATAATTTCTGTAATTTCAAATATAGAGCACTCCTTTTATATGTAAAGGTTGGTGGTTATTTCTGTAATTGGGATAGGGGAGGGAAAGAGGGAGGGGAAACAAAACTATTATAGATTTGCACTGACAAATGATGCTTGTGATTTCTGGTATTTTGGTGGCTAGTCAAAATATTTGCAAATGGAGGTTTACATGATTTGTACCAACATCTGGTATTTTATAGATGAATATAGAAAACACCTTTAGTAATTTTCATATGACTTTTAAAAGAAAGGAGAAAGTTAAAAGACTATTTTGCAGATGAATACTATAAGGCCTATATGTGATATCTGCATATAAGGCAACAGTAGCAGATGGCTCATTGACAAGTGGAATTGCAGCAAATGTCTTTTTTAAAAATGTACCTTTCCATCAAAGGGTTAAAAAAACCAAACAAAAAACACTAAAGCAAGAATCACTGTCAGTCTGAGGCTTCTGAGCACACGTTTTTGCTTTGCACCAAGTGGTTTGCTGAGTGAGGCCAACCATTAAATGTACTAATTTCATTTAAAATGTTTCTTTCTCTATGGAACAAATACCATACTAGCCTTAAATCACAGGTATGTGCCTTTTTATAAGATAATATTTTCCACCAGTGTACATAATCTAAGAACCCTTTCATGTAATAGTTTGTCAGTTCCCAACAAGGGGAGGACGCCTGTGTAAATGCTGTGTCATTGTACACTTAGAGCAAGTTAAAGCTTTAGTTAAACTTCATGGACAAGTGTGATTTTGAGAGGAAATCGGGCCAGTATGTTTTTTCTGTTTAATTGAAAAGCATACTTTGCTAATGGGAGTAAAATGGAGGACACATTTTTAATTTCTTCATCATTTCTGTAGTCCTTAAATGTAAAATTATATGTCAATTTTATCATAGACATTTTAAATTCAATATATTGGAATCCTCATTTGCACATGTTATGTTGCTTTATGTTATGTTAAGTAAAATGAAATACTTCAAATATGTTATTTACAATGGTGTGGATTGTATGATTTATGTACTGTACGTTCAAACGCCTTTCAGCTGACATTCTTAAAGTTTTCAGTGTTTAACACAACTGTAATGTAACTGTAAATCAAACTTTTTAATCATTCCTCATTAAATTCTTGGCCTGACAGAGCCTTCTTTATGTTTTTGTTCTGTCAGAATCTCTTGTAATAGCTCAATTATGTTCCCTAGAATGTATATCCTATGTGAATTTTGTATTCATATTAAACATGTTTGCAGTCAAACTTTCTTGGCTTGTGATGGTTAAAAGTAGAAGGGAGCTTCTGCAGTGAAAGCTTAGTCCTGTTTTTGTGAGTTGTCACCCCTGCCCAAGAATATCTCACAAAGCAGTGCTAGGTGGTGATGCTGTTTTAACCGTGGGCAAGTTCAACTGGAAAGTAAATCCATAGTGAAACAAATCTTTTAATGTGTGTGGTTTTTGACTTGAATGTCTAAAGGAAATTAAATTTTATTCACAATTCTTACGAAGCCATTGACTTCCACTGAATCCTGGCACATGTGTGGTATGACAGTGCAAGGAGAGTGAGCTGAGTGACTCTAGGGTTGAATTGGGAAATGCATTATTGCAGGGGTGAAGAATGCAAACCCACTGACCACAACTGGAGTGTTGGGCTTTCAGAGCACTGTAGGAAAAGGGTACCTCAGGAACATGTGCTCTTGGTTTCTCCCTGAGATTCACGTGTCTCCTGTCTAGGAGGAGACACTGCTGCTCAGAAGGAACTCATCTGTCAGAAATGGTAAGAGTGAACTTGAATCTTCAGTTGCCTTAAAAAAGACTGACCAATGTGGCATTGTGTAATCCTCAGACTTTTGCAATGGCTTAAAACTGCTGGAGTCTCTTCACCTGGAAGAAAAGGTGGGAGCAAGGAGATTACTTGCTAAAACCTGTCTGTGTATTGTTTAATACTGGTGGAAGGAAGAATTACTTCTATTTTGCTCAGCAAAGCAATTGTTCTAATGGGTAGCCTCAGTGAGCAGGGTTCTCTGTTGAACTGATCTATAGGTTATTAAACTGATAGTAGCCTGCTGTAGTACTGTAACTTTTTTTGTCACTGCTCAAATACATGTGCTTATGAAATAATTCAAGCTCATATCTTATATTTAAAATTAGCTTTTTAGATCTAACCAAATTTAGAAACTTGTATCAAGAGATTGTAAGAGGAAAGACACTTTGGCGTTTCCAATGGCAAGTAATTGTGGTTGTCAGGCTTTCTGATTCTAGCAAAAAAAGCATAAATATCCTAAGGTTGTAATGTGGCCTTTATCTAGGTGGACAGTTGTCAGGATGGGGTGTTTTTGTTGTTTGTAGAGGAGGCCATACCCCCTTGTAGAGACTTGTCTGTGGCAGATTTCATCTCTGTTAACAAATTGTTACATTAATGCTTACAGTGTTGTGAGGTTTCATTGGATGAAGGACTCAAAGCAATTAGTAGCATTTTCAGATATGCTGTTAGCTGCTGTACCAGAGACTTGGGGAGCTGCTTTGATTCTCAGTGACCATGCTATAAGTTATCTGTACTCCTGGCTTGTTTGAAACTTGTTGCTCATGTTATTTTGTTCATCTCAATTCTACAAACAGCTTTTTTGCTCTAAAAATGCTCTTTGGCCTACTTCATGCTTTGACAAGCCCCTTACAAAGAACATTACTGGTTACAAAATGTATCTGTATTTTTATTTGGAAAGAGATCTACACAGGCAGAGTATAGTAATACACCAACATCATTATAGTAACAGCTTTTTTTTTTTTCAATCTTCAGTCAACTAGCTTTCCCAGAAACCTTATCTCTAGTATGTCTGTCCTTTCAAAAATGATCAAAGTAATGTAAAAGAAAAGCTAAATGTTCACCTCAACTCTGTTTTGAACTGAATGGGGGGCATATTCACTTTTTATGCTTTGCTTATCTGCTCTTGTTCCTTGTTGTGGTGTTACAAGAAGTGAAAGGTATTGTAATTATTTAGCATTCCTCATCTGCAATTATCTT
>VZRH01006359.1:353490-422458 GCA_013397555.1 Urocynchramus pylzowi
CGACTCGGGCGCCGGGAGCCGGCGGGCAGCGGGCGCGGTGTTACCCCGGGCGCAGCCGAGCCGCCAGCGCCCTCCGCGGTGCCCCGTGGCCTGCGGCGTCGGTGGAGGGGAATTACGGAGTAAGGATCTGTCGCAGCCCCTCGGGTGGTCCCGGCGGCAGGGCCCCCACAGGGCACCTCAGCCTGGCACCTGATCCGGGCGGAGAACACGGCGGCGGGGCTGAGGGCTCATCCCGTGGGAGCCCTTCCCTGCGGCTGGGCGAGCGCGGACCTGGGAACCCGAACAAGGAATAGCCGGAGTCGATCCCCCGGCTCAGCCCCGTCAGGTCCGTGCCTGGCCCGGGCCGGCTGGCAGGGACGCGGTGCCGCACGGGGCTTTTGTGAGATGCATTGAGCGGGGAAGTGCCAAGTCGCTGAATAGCGTGAGCTGCGTGTTCTTTGTAACCCGCAGATTTTGGCAGGATCAGGGGATGGTTATCCGCGTTTGCAGCTTCTCTGTCTGCAGTCAGCAACTAGTTGCTCCCTTTGCCTTTTGTAGGGTTATCGCTGAGACACTGACACCCAAAAGCTGTGGTTGGGCTCGGCGTTGTTCTCATGAGAACCTGGAGGGCGCCTGATACAGAAACGTGGGCAGGGGAGAGCATAAGGTGTGAGTTAAAGGGAGTCAGTCATGTCTTGCAGTATGAATTATGAAATGCCCTTCAGTGCGTCGTGCACCTCACCTGCTAATTTGTGTATGCAAACACAATCTGTGTCCGTCTCAGTGGCAATTGCCTTTTTTGCAAGAAACAAATTACTTTAGAGTGTTTCTCTTACCTGGGGAGAAAGTTGTCCCCACCCTCTAACTTTTAAATTACATTTCCAAGTTAGATTAGCTTGGCTAAAACAATGAACGAGACAAAGAAATAAAATATTTCTTTTATGCCAAATATGGACACAATTAAAACGTGCAGTAAAGACATTACTTTAGAGCTTTGGTGCTTCTCCGGCTTTTTTGGATAACAAACATGCAACAATGAGGTATAATTGCAATGTCTTAAACGTTTGTTCTTTGGTTCATTTTTTTTTCCCCTTTAATCCTTTGAAAAGTATGGAGAGGCTCCTTAGGAGTTAAAATTTTGCTTGGCTTCTATTATGCATCCCAGTCCCAGCATGTCTTGGTAATCTGTAGCTCACAGTTGGAACGGCTGCGTTGTTCCCCACCTCCTCTTGCTGTACTTCCTGCTCAGAGGCACCTGCTGATACCAGCAAGCAGCCCAAAACCTGTCCTGGCTGCCAGCTTCTCTCCTCTCCCACCCACGGCAGTGGTGGGAGCCCCTGCTGGGAACAGCTTTGAGCCGCTCCTCCGGAGAGGCAGCACGAGAAGGGAATTTTGACCAGTCTCCTGGTGTCTGGTAACTCGAGACTGCCATCCTCTTACAAGCAGGTGACCTCTGTCACCTGGATCATGCTTATCTGTCAGAAAACAAAGCTGAATGCCAGCCTTTATGCTGTGCCTTTCCTTTCATGCCTTCCTTCCAAATGCTGATTCCTCCCCTTTCCTGGTTCTGGCTGTTACCTCATCTAAAGCAGTACGGAGCTCGTTGGATTGAAAACAGTTTTTCCTGTTCTATCTATCTTTACATCTAGGTTGGGATGTTTTCTTCCCCGTGCCTTCTCCACTCCTTTCACTAGGAGTGTCCCTTGTCTAGCGCCGAAGTGCTCAGGTCTGAGATCAGTCGTTTTCCACTCCTGTGTGTTAGTGCTGGGACTCTGATGATTCATCTCCTACAACTCTGTTCCATTAGGATTTGATCCTGTTTTTCCTAAAGCATATGGATTTATTGAAAGTCTCAAAATGAGGTTCTTGAATGTTGCCTGGGGCATGGTCGGTCAGTCTGTCTGTGTCTCTTTTTTAAAATTTTTTTTTTGGTGAATGTGTGGGAACCCAGGTTAGAAAATAATAATGTTGAATACTGCTTTGTATGATGGTGGAAAACTAGCTAATACATTTTTCATTTTTAAATAAGTAGTAGGGAGGAAAAGTGTTTTTCCTAGTTGAGTATTTCTTTAAATTAATGCAACACTTAATTGCTTTGAGTGGTTAATCTCCTTCCACCACCTTGCACCTGCTTTTTTATGCCTCTCTGCTTCTATGATCATGAATTTGGGAGGAGAGGCGTGAACATGCAGAGCCCTGTAATAGCAGCTGGGTATTAATGCTGACTTAAATTTAAAACACTCTATCCTGATCCACTTTCTTTGTAGCTTCTCTTCTTTTTACCATGCCATTAAAATATTTTCCATCATGCCCGTGATTTAAACCTCATACAGGTTTTTTATATACGTTTTCTATTCTTGTAAACATCCAGATAATATAAGGTATGAGATTGGAAAATTTGAAGCAGGAGAGAGGAGTTCATTGCTACCTGAGCAAGGTTTTGAGAAGAAAAGGTACAGTGGATGATTTTGTGTTGTTTTCCATTGATTTCAGTGAAGCTGTGAGTGGCTGAGTCCTTGCAGACCAAGAGAGAATTTGCCCTAAGGCTTGTTTCTGTGACTTGGGTCTGTTTGTTCATGTACAGTCTAGTGATGGATCTCTGGCAAAAATAGTGAAGTTTTTTCATCACTATTATACAATGTCAAATTGATCTGGGTTGCTATTAGCTCCGTGTGAACCCTGCTGAGGAGGCATACCACTAAGTCAGTGCCAAATTTCTGATTTGATGTTGTTCTTGTGCCAGTGCATTACTTGAGCTTTTTCTGGTGAGTTTTCCTGAGACTGAGTTTTGCTCAGGGGCTGTCTGTCTCCTATCTAAGTTTGTATTGTGTGGCATCTTTGAATTTTTAAAAGTTTTTCTTGTAAATACACAAATATTTTTTTTGAGATAGCTTCCAAATTTCCATAAAATCATAAGATTCCTCATTGGTATGTACTTGAAACACTTCCATTTTTCCTTTGGGACGTATGAATTAAATCTGTTTCAATAGATTTGGCTTATCAAAAGTGTGGGGTTTGTGGAAGTCATGCTCTTACCTGAAGGTTTGCTGCTAATAACAGGATTTTTATTTAGAAGGTGACAGTATAAGAAAAGTGCTAAAAACCATTGTGATTCCTGTAGTTTTATGAGATAATCCAGAGGTTAAAACTTCCCAAAGTATTTACAGCTTTGTATATGTGCAATGCTTAGGATGTGTAGGGTCCTGTTCCTCCTTCCAGCTTCTCTGTCCTTTCTCTCTCTCTGTTATTGAACTGGCACTGTTAACCTGGAAATAAATTATAAAGGACAGCTTGACCACAGCTTCAAACTGTGGTCTTTCTTCTCTGAGTGTATTTTGGGAGGTAGTGCAGCCAGACCAGTTATACTTTTAAGTTCATGCTCAGCAAACACAGAGACTTTAGGAACTGTACATTATTTTTGCCCTTATTGACATTTGTGTGAAAAATACAAAGGCAAAAAAGGTAGTACACTAGGCTAGACTGTTAAATCATCAGCAAATTTTTAGCTATTTTAATGCAGTTTGAATTTGAACCATGGGTTTAGAGGATTCAAACAGAGTCTGTTTGATGCAGTTAATCCAGTACCATAGTTAGTACTGTTTGCAGTCAGCTTTAAAAGCATACCTGAAATTAGTAATGGAATAATACTTGTTTTAATAATTTGAGATAAATATATTCTTTTACAAAATTGCACTGAGTGGAGATCAATAGGTAGTTTTTACACCTACTGTGGGTGATTTAGAGGTATTCTTGTGTTTATATATGTTCTTGAAATCTGGGTACCTGAAGCTGTTTGAAATCTTGGTGTGGATAAATGTTAAACAATTGCCCTGTGAAAGGCTTTTTGATTCACTAAGTTTCCCATCTGGATTGAAAACTTGATAGCTCTTGTGCCTGAGTTTTGGTGTCTTTTCAGTGTGAGGGACAATGCCCAGTGTCTGTGATCTCAGTGTCCCTATTGTCCTTTGTCGCAGGTTGCAGAGATGGTCCAGTCCGCTCGTGCGCTGCCGCCGCTGGCAGATAGGGTTTGAGAGGGCGTGATCCCAGCGGCTGCCGCGCTGACTGTTCAATGTTTCAAACCCATCCAAGGAAGTAACACTCTCCCCTTCGGGGAGGCTGTAAAATGCATGTTATGAATTGTCTCTCCTTGGTCAATGATAAAGAAAATGGGGCTATTCCAGTTGCAACGGGATTAATGAGCGAGGATACGACGACGGCGCCTCAACTTTCTCAGCCTGCAGCATCACCGCCCCCCCCTCCACTGCCTGGCCCCAACATACCTCTGCCTCCACAGCTGGTAAATGGGCACGACAGCCACGGCAAAAAAAAACGAATGCGGAGCTTTTTCTGGAAAACCATCCCTGAAGAGCAAGTCCGTGGTAAAAACAATATCTGGACAATTGCTGCTAGACCACAGTATCAAATTGATACGAAGACAATTGAGGAACTTTTTGGGCAGCAGGAGGAAGTCAAACCCCAGGACTCCCGAAACCGATCTTTAAAGTCTTCGTTTAAAGAGACTAAAGAGGAGGTAAGAATTAAAGTAAAACCTCTTTTTTTACATAATGCTGTAGGAGTTGATGTGAATTCTGCCTCGCCTTTTTCTCTTTCTCTGTCATGTTTCATCCTTAAGGCAAATTTGTCTTGATTCAAAGGAGAGGGGAATGATGGGAAGCATAAACTCTTTGTTCTTAGTGGCACATATTTGTTTTTCAAAGAGCTAACTGTGTTTTATTATTTTAACTTGCTAAGTGCTGTGATTTGATCACCTGTTAAAATAAATATGAATAAGCGGAGGGAGCTGAAAGCATCTATATTTACTCATGTTGGATAGCCCTTGAGTTTCCAGTGTGGAACACAATTGTATTGTCTCTTCAACTCTTGCTCTGTGTCTGTGATGCAGGCAAGATGTTATACATGCAAACGTGTACCAGGTAGAAGAGAAGAGAGTCCTGTTTGCAAGGGTTAATGCTGTATATGCCCACAGTATCCTAGAGACATCAGGAAGGGAAGTGCCAGTATGGCAACAAGGATATAGAACATAATATAGTGATTAAGAGTACTTGTTATTTGATAATTTTAAAGTTTCCACTTTCATAAACGTGACTTTCCTGCTAATAAAAACTTTACTTCATCTTCCCTGCTTTTTCTGGACATGAAGATAGCCCTCCAAGAAGGTCCCAAGATTGCTGCTGATTTCTGTTCTGGTGGTGAGGAGTGCTCTGTACCGAGTATTCTCAGGTTCAGACACTCTCCAGGGAAGTGATAAGTAGCTTTTCTAGTTCTTAAATCCTCACTTATAGACAGCCTCTTTGTGAAGCCTGAATTGAATTGTCTCAAGTGATCTTTCTCTGAAGTAATTGGAGGGCTGAAATGCAGATTTAATCACTAGTGTGTGTCTACATACATGTTAGCTTGTAAACAAAATACAGAGGGCATGGGGTTAAGAGATGTGTCAGAGCATCAATTTTTAGTGAGAAAATAGGGACATGAAGTTGCTGTTATCTTGCAGGATTCAGGAGATGTCAAAATAAGATCAAAAGGGACAAGACGAGAAACCAATGCACTGATAGTATGCGTGTTGTACATATTGAAATTTAAGGTTTAAAAAGGCATGTGTATTGTAGGCTCTGAAACCCTGATGTTGGGAAGTAGTAATTGGGACTATCATCAGAGGTAGTCATTAACCTGTGTGCTGTTTTCAGGCTGTGTTCATCTTTGATTCAGGAGTGTAGTGAGTGCACTTCCTGTGCTGAGAACAGATGTACAGAGCTCTGGCCTCCTGTGTTTCCTCAGAAGCTCCCCCTTTCAGGACTGCTGTGTGATAAAGGTTTAGTTCTAGTAAATATTACAATGAGTTTCCTAAATTGAATGGGACCCACAGTGTGCAATAGGTAGGTCAGAGAAAACCCCCGTGTGCTCCAGAACTCATGCAGTGGTAGAGATTAAAATCAGAGGCCTGCAAAACCAGGGATTCTCCAAGATACATTTGTTTGGAAACAAAACCCTGCCTTGCTGAAAGTTATGGTTTTCGTGCATCTGTCTGGAGCTGAGATGGTGGTGCAGTGCATTTGCACTGCTTGATGCCTGTGCACCCTGGTTCAGGGCTCCCATGGTGACTTTGCACGCGGCAGGTGGTGAGGCAGCAGGACTTGCCTCTGAGTGATGCCACTAAAGTGTCACTTAAGTGACAGAATGTTCCACTCACTCGCTAAGCTTTGTCAAGCATGCTGCAGCAGTGTGTCAGTGGTGAGCAATTTCTTAAGTGTTAATGGACTTTGCAGTCCTATCTGCTTAGCAAGGAGGGAAGGAGATAATCCTGAGGAGCCGTGTGTTATTGGAAGTGCGGAAGTGCAGATGGGCAGCAGCTCACGTGCTTCACCCTGCTGCAGGCCTGGCTCAGCCAGGGGCTGGGATGGGAGCACAGGCCTTGTTTGTGACTCCATCGATTGTTTCAGTGTGGATGGTTATCCTCAGCTCGCTCTGGTGAAACCTACAGAGGCTGACAGGAGCTGGGGGCAGGCTGACGTGTGTGGAATCAGTGTGACCTCGTGGAGAGAGTGTTGGTGTGGGGCTGAGGGAGCTCTAGTTCTGTTGTGGCTGTTTCATAAACCAGCAGGGCCAGGTGGACCAGACATTTTGTGTTTCAGTACCTCTGTTCCTTTTGCGTACAACACAGTTGATTTTAGACAGTGCTTTATGGTCTAGCAAAGAAAAATGTTCTTAAACATTTACTGAATGGAATTAGCCTAGTTGGCATAGAATGGAATTAGCCTAGTGGCATATCAGCAATGAATTTTCAAGACAACTTCAAGTGCATAAACTCAACTTTTACTTTGATCCAAATCTGAAAAAAGCAGTATGTGTCTGAAGTTCTGTACAGAAGGGCAGGGCCAGAGAGTGCTCTGCTGTCCCTATGGCCTCCCTCTTGGTGCAATGGTGTAGCTTCAATGGAAGCAGTGAAGAGTTACTCTTCAGCCAGCATTGAGTCTCCCTGCAGACTCTGGAGGAGATTTGGGGTTTCCTATCTTTGCCAGAGATCACTGTTGATTATGAAATCATGAGCAGTTTTGGTAAAAGTTCTATGCATGTAGGCACTTACAACACTGCATGTCCTTTTAATTCCTCACTTGACAGTGATTTATACAGGGAATTTATGTGTAACATCATCATTATAACAGAAGTCACTTTTGAGGCTTGAGTCAAACTCCTACAGCAAATGCTTTCCTTTTTGTAAACAAGCCCTCACCAAACCCTTAGGAGATTAATTAACATGTTTCCTTGACTAAAGGCTTACTTTGCCCTATGGTTCCATGTAATTTGAGGCTCTGAAAAATAGGGGGTGCAAGGTTAAGTTTACACACCAATTTACTTTCCCCATCCTTCAGTGGTGTCCCAGTGTGCCACAACAGGCACTCACCCAGGCTACAGTTAGCCTGGCAGCAGAGTGGGCAGAACAGCTTCTTGTCAGCCAGAGGAACTGGTCTTACTTTCTCCTTCAAACTGTGCCTCTGCTCCCATCTCTCACCTCACCCCACCTGTCCACTGGCTCTGGACAGATATTGGATAATGTAATACACATATTACACCCTCTGTAAACATATTTAAGTAAGCAGCTCAGCAGAATGCTGTTCATTTCACAGAGTTCAGGGGCTCTTCATTTGTTTTCTACTGGAGCAGTTTCTGCTCTTCAGGTGAAGTTTGATGACTTTGTGGAAGAATGCAGTGAATTCCAGAACCTGTGCAAAGGGACAGTGAGAGGAGGAGAGAGAAGGAAGATGGAAGGAGTGAACAGGATGTCTCTTGTCCCCTCTCCTAGACATGCCCTCTCTGTTTTCCCTGTGCTGGCTCTGATGCTTATTCCACCTTCTTGAGAGCTGATTCAACCTGTTAATCCAGAGAAGATCTAACAGCAAGAACCAAATGAGATGAGTACCAGTGCCTGCCTAAGGGAAAGAGCAGGCTAGGAACGTGACATGGCAGGATGACACAGAGTGGGGACAGCCCTTTAGTAAGCTGCTAGGTTCACTCTGCTGGGCTGTGACTCCAGGCATGGAGTGATGGTTACTATGTTGTAATGTGAAGTGGAAGCTGAAGCAGGAAGTTATTTATATCCTTCCTAACCTTCAGCCCAAGCCTGAGCCACCAGGCTGTTCTATGCTTGCTGTAATTTGTAAACTGTATCCCACCCTGTGAAACCCCATTATTCTTAGGCAAAGAAAACCTACAATGTTTTGTTTTACTGATCTGTTATAAATCTGCTTTGTTGTGTTTCTCTTCCTCATTGATGATTTCATGGCAAGAAACTCCTGTTGCATTTCTCCAGTCATTACAAAGTCAGTTTTGATGTGGGTCTTTTTGTGTCTTCCAGAACACTCCTCTGAATCTTTCGTATTGATTGCAAATTTGTGTTGGGGTTCAGGAATAGATATCCTCTTGCCATCAACACAACTTCACCATGCAACTCAGGCTAATTTTCCCCTTCTCATAGTACCTTGATAACTGAGTATTTCTGTGGTGGATTAACATTTGTCAAACTGAGGCCTGTTACTGTGTGATCTGTGCCTGCTGCAGATTTTGGAAATATGCTGGGTTGAATACTCTGGTGATGAAAAGTGGATTAATGAATGAATTGCTGTCCTTGCTTTAGAGATTTCACTGTTCATATAGTAGATGTGGCAAGTGATGACAAGTGACCTGTGATGTTTTACATGGGCTTGCATAGTGCAGCTATGGAGATGGTGGAAAGTATCTGAGAGAATTGTAGTATTTCCAGTTTCAGAGAGTAGAGGATGAATATGGAGAAAGCTCTCCTGAATTTATCTAAAGTAAATCATAAGAAACCATGTGAGAGGGGTTTTTTTTGCTATGGAGAATCCCAGTGGGACTAGGAATGCCCGTTCCCAGTTCTCAATTACAGTCCAGTGTAACTTTTTGAGTCAGGAAGTCCAGGGGTATTGCTGGTGGACAGCGCTTCAAAACCTCTTTGGGTGGCAAACAGAGACCTGAAATGTGCTGTGCCGGCAGCAACGTTGATGGTGTGTGTGCACAGAAGACAGGAGCAGACTGAGCAGAATTTAGAAAAAGCTGTGGTAATGTTCAAAGGGTAAAAAGCAACAGCAGACAGTGCTCTGCATGAATGAAATCAGATGAAATCTCGGTGGAGAAGAGTAGACATTATGAACAGATGTTCAGGCTGAGGTTGTGAATCTAATATGCAACTGAATGTGGAATGGAAGATAGTGTATTTGTGTGCAAGGAGTAGGAACTTGTATTTCTGGAGTATCTGCCAGGTTCCCCTTTTCTTCTCCTTGTGCTCCCATCTAGAAACTCCTTGAAGGTAGTTGTGTAATGGCAGCAGTTTCAAACACTTTAGGTAAGCTTGAGGTAGACACCAAGCAAAGAGTGACCAAAAAGTGAGACTTGTTCTGATTGTGTGGTTAAACAAGAAATCAGAGAAGAAATAGAGTACAGTCATATACAGAGCAAGAAGTGTATGTAAAATCCTGGTACTTAAGAACAGCTGTGACTTTTTTTTTGTTGTGCTGATAAGACAAATGCAGCTGTATATGTTCCCCTTTGTTATTTTTCTTCGAGGGAAGATATTAAAAAAAAATTATGTAATTTGTTTGAGGTTGTACTGTAAATCTGATTTGTGCCATGAAAAACAAAGGTTTACTCAGCTGATGATCAGTCTCCTTGTAACAGTTACTGACTGTGATTTAAAAAATGTACACAAGATTAACTCTGAATATGCTTTTAAAACCCAAACAAACCAAAAGCCAAATGATGGTAAAGCTTATAGGTTTAAACTAGTTTGGAGAAACTAGAGAATTAGGGGTGACCGGAGTAATTGGAGACTGGAGCTACAGTTAGAGAGGTCAGTGAGAGGTCCCTGCAGTAAAACATTTGAAAAAGATTAGATACTGCAGGGGGAGAGATAGTTGAACCTGTCCTGAGTTAAGGGGCTTTTCCTTAATGACCTGTTGGGGGCCTCTCAACTCTTAAGATAACAGGAGAATAAACCACAATCTGTCCCCTTATCTCTGCATATGCTAAAACTGAAGGGTTTTGGGCTACCAATCATCTAATTAAAACTAATATGCTGATATTTCCTGTGTTTTCTAGTCTTCACTGTTTTCAGAAGAGAGGAAATTCCAGAATTTCAGAGAACTTTTCAATATGACTCACTATTTCCAGCAGACGAAGAGGCTGTCTCCTGGGTGTATGTCGAGGATAGCCCATTAATCATCCCTGTATTTTCACTGTCACCAGCTGACTGCAGGCTAATTCAATTTTGTGATAATGCCAATGTTGCATTTATATATCTACTTCTAATCTGAGCACTGTCACAAAGGTCAAAATGCCTTTCCAGTTGTCAAAACCACAAACACATGGGAGTCCAACAGTAGTCTTGAACATCTATGTGTACTGAGCTCTTTTATTGTAGCCATCAGGTGGAACTGTTAAGGTGAAACAATTCTCTTGTCCTTGTAGATCTCATGACTTCTGTAGCTGTTATCACCAAAATAGCTGCGGTAAAATTTTAACCTTAAGGACACAATTTACTAAAACAGGGCAAACCTCTCAGGTTCAAACTTGTATGCTGTTACAGGAAGAAAAAGTAGTATGAAAGAGGCACTTTGATTTGAAAATATTTTACAAAACTAAGGGAAAATATTGTGGGATGGGGTTTTTGGGGTTTTTTTTCTGTCTGCCTAATCTTCAGAATTGTACATGTAAGATGATACAGCAAACCAACTTTGAAATACAAAGCTGGGAGAGACTGTTATTTTATTATGGATTTCTCTTTGCTTCTAGGTAAGCAAACAGATTTGAGCGTTACATGTTTCAGGGTTTGATTCAAGATCGACTTACTTATCTTCCCCTGAGTCAGTGTGGCTGTTAGTTGGCATGAATTAAATCAGTAATGCACCTGACTGCTGCTTAGACGTCCCATCCTCACATTTGTCACAAAACCTCTGAATTTACATGGGTTTTGAAGTGTGGTGTTCACTAACCTTGGGGCCTTTAAATGCAATAGAGTGTATTACCTGATAAGCAACATTTTGCAGATGCAGGATTATGAAATAAGCAAGAAGAATGTTTTTACTTTGTAATGAAATAGAAATATTGATTCCTTCCTTCGTTAAATGTTGCTATGGAATTTTTTGCTTCACTTGGAGAAAGGTGATGTGAATGTGCAATATATATTTCCCTAGTAAAAACTAGTTTTGTAGTATATGAGCTTTGTTGATAAGAAGTTACTCTATTTATTTGGCCTGGGATTTGGTGCAAACAGTTATGTGTAGCCATTTAAGAAATGATGTCTGCATTATATGCTATTTTCTTAGGTATTGTTAGATTGATCTCTTGCTTTCTCTCTCAGGTGGCCATTTTGGATGCAAAACGAAGTATGAACATTGGGATATTTCTCAAACAATTCAAAAAGTAAGAATTCTTTGCAGTTCTCATAAAATATATACATTGTGCTCTGTTCCTT
This sequence comes from Urocynchramus pylzowi, assembly GCA_013397555.1. Classification (NCBI taxonomy): domain Eukaryota; kingdom Metazoa; phylum Chordata; class Aves; order Passeriformes; family Fringillidae; genus Urocynchramus; species Urocynchramus pylzowi. The sequence goes on from VZRH01006359.1 coordinate 364,973, forward strand.
GTGGACTTTGCAGTTTTATGCAGTTTTCTCTAAAGTAAATTGGCATAATTTGTTTTCTATTATGTTCAGTTGTGAGTGCATTTATGACTTAGCATCAAACAGAGTTTGCTGATGTTAACTTCCTTCAGAGTTTGGTGAGTTTTCAGGTATGGTTAAGGGAAGCCCTTTTACCTCATGTAGCACTGCCTCTGAGCTGCCTTTTGCTGGCTTCCTCTCTTTGTAAACAATTAGAAGGGGCAGTGGGAGCAGCTTTTCCAAGAGCAGGGTGTTCCATTGCTGTCTGTGTTCATTGATAACATTGCCCTTTGGTAAAGGCATCACTGAAAATGGTGTCAGAGCAGTGCTGCTGTGGACACTGATGCATCCACAACCTCTTTATAACTCTGTTGAGTAGCCCAGGCATGGTTTTTTCAATCTGTGTAACTGTTCGCCCTGCAAGTGTTAGAAATATGTGTGCTCAATTGTTTTTTCAAGGTCTGCCGAATCCATCATTGAAGATATTTATCATGGAAGAAGTCAGCCCTATGGTTCTGAGCTGCTACATGAATTTCTTAAATTATTACCAGAAGCAGAGGAGGTAAATAATGGTTTTACGTGGAACTTATTTTTGGTAGAGTTCTGCTGACTGGGATTCCAACACGAAGCTCTGTTAAAGAGGAATCTCAATGCCTTCCTGAGGCTAGGGAAGAGGGAACAGGGAACCACTGAGTGCAGATGTTTAATCTTCATTTGACTTGTGGTATTGAGGTCGCAGTGCAGTCGTTCCCTTCACATCAAGTAATTTTCACCTGCTTTTAAGGAGTTGATAAGACATCTTTTGTTTTTATGATGTCCCTTTTGTCCCATAAACAGCAAGACCTAGAACTTTCCTGTGTGCAGATAACTGCTGTAGGGAGGTTAGAAAATTCAGAATCGAAGTGTATTCTAAGCAAACAAATTTCACTTCTTTGGCACCTGCCTCATGCTTTCCCAACGCAGTGCCTGTGAGTTGAAGATTGGTAGCCCTGTGCTATTGCCTTTTTGCCTTCTGGTTCACTGCCTACTTGGTTCATCTGGGTCTGTTCCTGGGCCTGGTCACTGGGTTTCAATAGGGCAGAAAGGCAGCTCCAATGTTCAGCAGCCATGGAATTTGCTAACATGGCTTGGTGCTCAAGGGAGACGTGTTAGAAGGCACAGAATTACCAGCAGTATCTTCTCAATGTTCCTGTGATCACCATATGACCAACATCCAAGCACAGCCTTCTCCCCTCCTAGTCCCAGACTTCAAGTCTATTCACATGATTAAAGAGGTGAAGCTTCATCAACTGACCTTGGAGCCCTGCTTAATGATGTACAGTTCCTTGCCTGCTCACTGTTGGCACTGACCCATTTGTGTGTACTTGAGAGAAATGTAAACCACAAACCTGACAAAATTAGCATTAGAATTGCTTGGGTGCTTCACATCAAAGTGAGTGGCTGAAACTTGGGAAATTGCTAAGTTAAGGTCCACATACAGATCAACCTCAACTCACATGCTTTACCACTTCAAGGTCATACTGTCAAAGCACTTTGTTTCCTCTGTGCAGCAGCAAATCTCAGATCCAGTCATCAGCAGAACATGTTGCAGTCTTTTGCTGTCAAATTTATGACCCTAAATTGAGCAGCCTTTGCAGAGAATCTTGTAAAAATTGTGTTATGTTAGAATACTTGATTAATATATCTCTTAGAGTTCAGGGATATCAACAAGTTGAAATGTAATCAATCAAAAAAAAAATAGATGACAGTAGTTCTGGGATCTCAAAACCATTCCCTCTTCCCTCTTTGTTTGCATTTTAGTACATATTCCATTATATAAACAGAATTTATCTCCTTCCTCTGAAAGTCAGACAGAGGAGAACAGTGGAGTACTAACTCCTAGTTAACTTCGTCAGACTGAAAGTAAAGTACTTTTTCTTCTTTTCCTCTTTCTGGCTTAGATCTTGGTTGTCATTTTACAACAAGTAGAAAATCTTTCAGCTAGTGTAGTCTATGTGATATAACTGTTGTCATTCAGCTAGAATTGTAATTTAAGTTGTTGAATTTTATCAGTTTTGTCTGCAATGCTCAACTAGATGCATTAGCTATCCAATAGGTACTGCTAAGAGTGAAAAAGTATGTTTATTTATTTGACAACAGGCCTGTCGCTCTAGATAGAGGGGCCAGGGAATTTAAGAAGTGCTTTTAAGGAATCACTTGAGAAATTAATAGAAGATAGTCTATGATACAGGAGAGTATTAGAAATTAAGGGGCATCAGATGGGAGATTTGTTGCTATTCCCAAGGGAAGGCTGGAAAGAGGCTGCTTTCCAGTGTGCAGGTGTTTGTTAATTAATTGCATGCACCAGAAACAGGAAAGACTCTGTTAACTGTTGAACTTTTTTTGACTTTTCCTCTTGAGAGCTGGATGGATGGTGGCAGGCAAGACAGGAAGAAAATCCTGAATGTAAGGGCCTGATGCTTCTGCTGGTATGGAAAAATGTTTCCATGCCTTCATGTCATGATGCTTGCTGTGGTCCAAGAATAAGTGGGTCCAGTAACTCGTTTACTACAGTGGCTTCTGAAATTTTAGTGTAGGCAGCTTAAAAATTTGTTCTTTTTAGAAGCCTCAGAGCTTTTTTTTTCTTTTTCACCATTTTTTCTCTAAATGTATGTTCATTGTTATTCTGCTATATCCCCTTACTTTTTCTTAGTTTATTGTCTGCCTCCTAGACTGAATACCTGCCTCCTAGAATAGTGATTCACCATTTGCAAAGGGAAAGACATCAGAAGCTTACAGCCTGATATACAAATAATCCAGAATCACTAGAGATACCAGATGAAGTGGTGTTATTTGTTCTGCTGTTCCCTCTTCTGTCTAATACTCCCTAATTTCTTTTTTGTCATATCACATGAGATGGCTTTGGCAAGCTGTCATCACATTGGCCTGTCCTTGCACAATGTTGCACCCATCCTCAGCAGGGATTCCCTGGGATTGCCCTTTCCATACTTCCTGTTCTCCTAAAGACTTGCTTTGTTGTTGTAAGAGTTGAGAATTACTCTGAGCAGAGACTTAAGCACTCAGATCATAAAAGGTTAGCAGCTATTCAGTTACCAAGGCAGACTGTCTCGGTGCAACCATGGGTGGGCTTCTCTAGTTCCTCTTTGTGTGCTCTTCCCAGCAGCTCAGGTATTTGCAGACACATTTGCCTGTATGCACAGGTTTCCTACAAGCTGCAATGAGGGCCGAGTGCCTTCTGTAGGCTCTGCACCGGTAACTGTGCTTTGAGATGTCTTCTGCTTTTTCTTTTCTGTTTTACCATAAATCCTTACTCTCTGAAAGTGAAAGGAGGGAGGGGAGTGCCATTCCTTATCATAGCTGTAGAAAGGGCAACTCTGGTTTCTTCTTTTTTTGCCAAGAAGTTTAAGTTTACAGTTTACCTGGTGTGAATAAGCACCAGCTTTGTACTCCAGTTGTATCTTATCTAGAAGTGTTGTGATATCCAGTCACATTATCTGAATGTGTCTCATGTCTCTTGTTTGATGTTTGTGACATATTTTAGATAATTTCAGTTCACAGTATCTCAAGCACTTGATGGTATTCCAGCTTTTTGACAATGGAGGCTAGGTCCTTGGGCTAACAAATACATTTAACATCTGTTGTCTTTAAAATTATTCTATTTACTCTATTGTACTGTGGCAACTCTATTTGCATGCAGAAGTAGGTGCCAGTACTACTAATTTTCTAGCTGTTTTCTATGAAAAATCCCAACAACTATCAAAGTTGTGGAGATTTTTGCATATAAATGGCAAATACAGGCTCCTTACTGAATGTTTTTCTCAAACTGAATAAGACTATTATTGAAATATTGGCACTGCTGTGAAGTCTTTCCTACAACTTAAAATGTTTGGGTATTTTCAAATGTTTAATTTGAAAAACTTGGCAAATATTTGAAGCTGGCCATGATGGAGCTTGCTGCAAGGCTCCACTCAATGTTTTGTTCAGGGCTGTCTGTGGGTGTGTGGCCTGGCCACTATACAGTGGTTTGAAAAAAGGCCAAGCAAATTTATAAAAATTCTCAATACAACAACTAGGATAAGATCACTGATTTTGTTTAAGCCTTCTTAGAAGTCCTGCTGTTTGTACCATACTTGTGCTTAGCAGTTTTGCAAGGAGAAAGAAACTCCTATTTGGCATCTCCTCTGCTTCATCCCTTTTTTCAGTTTGTTTTTTTTTTTCAAGGGAACCTTGACTGAAGCAGTGGTCTTCTCTGCTATATCTCTTCTGAAAAGATTCCTAGTTGTTTCTGAATGATACCTTGTTGAGATGGCTGACAGCTTTTATTTACTGGCATCCTGACTAGACCAGAGAAGAAGCTTTTAGCTGCTTTTATGTGCATATTATTGCACTCTTCAACAAGCCCAGACTGGCAAAAGTTGAGAGAGTCCAGTGTTTAACGAGCTAGAATAGCCAGAATTTGTACTTTAAATACATACAGAAGAGAGCATATCACCCTGGTAATCAGCTCACCCACACACATGCACTCCCAGGTTATCAACACAGTGTCTTAACTTCCTTTATAATGTCTCAAGCCTGTCCTTTGCTCATGTACTCTGATTTCAAACCCTTGTCATCCGTCACCTGCTTTATTGGAACTGTTTCTGTCAGCTCTACCCTTTTCAAACCATGTCTGTAGTTAAATGCCCCCTCCTTTCCTCAGCCAGTGCTTTATAGGGCTGACCATCCTTCAGAGCTTTCATCTCCTTTTCCTTTTTTTGCCCTTTATGATTACCTGCAGGTTTTTCTCCCTTTCTTTTTATCATTTGCTGGTAGTGGTTTGCCACTGCCCCAGCTTGTGCCCCATCGTGCCTCGCTGCCTCACACATCTGCTGCTTTCCCACATGCCCTTGTAGGTGGATTCCACTGCAATGCTTTTTGGGGCATTGGTATTTTTTAACTCTTTTGTTAGTGCCCTGAATATTTGCAGTGGTATGGAGATATTAAATAATAATTATAATTAAAAAAGCAAAGCCACAGAGAAAATATTTATTCCTCCTCTTCAAAGATCCTGCATAGCTACAAGATCCTGCAAGGTACCTGTTTTATGCCATAAAATAAAATCCTACTAGAAGTGCTACTGGTAGCTTAAAAATTACCAAGAACTTGAATACAGTAGCTTTTGTGTCTGCCAGGTATAATGGCATACTTTCAATGGGCATCTCTACTGCAATTGTTCACAAATCAAATCAAAGATCAGGCTTTCCGTGTTTCATAACTGTTCTTAAAATTAAGCAAATTATATATGTGAGAACCTTGTGTATCTAAAATCAGATTGAGTGTGCATGGGCATGCATGGACAGTGCAAATGCATATTCCATATACAAATATAATGAAAAATTAAATTAGTAGCTCGGCACCCAATTTGAGTAATACAGAACTGAGCATACAATGTAATTATGCTCTCTTGCATATACACATTACACTGCCATATCTTGGTGCATGGCTGCCTACTCTTGTGGAAAAGTTTTGTTGTGCTTCAAGAGAGGAGGTCAAGGCCAGAACTGATAGGGTTATTCATTATGATTTTATAATAAGCTACATTTTTAGCTCTCTTGTGTTCTGAAGCCATCTCCTATATCTGTTAACATGATTAATAGTGAACATTGTTGTCAATCCCCATGGTTTCTTTGCAGCTCCTAGCTGCAGTTGGTATTTGAATTTGACCCCCACTTCTGGGAGCCATCAGAGAATCTCAGTTTTCTTCCAGAATACTTGGACAACATGGCAGCAGAGAATAGAGGCAGTCCTATGAGATTTTGAATAGTCTCCCTTGGAATGTGTAATGACAGACATCCTAAATGTGTTCCAGTAATTTTTTAGCTTTGGGATTCAGAAGTTGTTTTTTTAGTTTATTGGTAGTGTTGATAAGGTCAAATAACTTTTTTTTCTCCTTCATGGTGAGAATTATTTTTAAATTATGAAATTATTAATAAAAAAGGGAACACAGAGTAATTGCTGTCTTATCTTTACCTTAGCTATTTCCCAGACTATTTACTATTTTAAGGCCAAGTTAACAGATGATTTTGTCTTCCATGTGAAAAACTTAAGACATGGATGGACAACCAGGCTGTGTTTGCTGAATTCCTGGGTGAAAAGCCCCTTATAACTCTGTTGTGTTCCTGTTTTGTCTGCTTGTGGAATGGGTCATTCTTCTCCATCATCCTTGGGTTTTGGGCTTCTTGGGTGAGCTGCCTTGATGCTTCTTACAAAGGTAGTTTGGGATATCTAAGGAGAAGACAGTGGGGGTTAAGGTGGTTCATGCAGGCTGGGAAAGGTGGGGTGATGAGTGCACCTTTGTTTCAAGTCTGATTACACGGACTTTCTTCTGGGCTGACTGTTGCCCAAAGCTTTTTGCATGGTGATACTCACACCCCATCCTACCCATCAGAAGGCAGCCTTGTCAATGTCTTCTGTTGTGCATGTTTAGGAATGTTCCTCCTCTGAATTAATTCTGGGATTTAGTACTCACTCATATGACTCCAGGCATTTCTCCTAGTAGGATGGAAGAAAGAGGATTTCATCCAGTGCATGTAAAACTAAAATTCCACATAGAAAACATTGATTTCTATTTACTGTTGAAAGTATATTTAAATATAGTACTGGTAGCATGAATAAGTTAATATTCCTGCGAGCGTCTCAGGATCTCTTGTTGTTCACTTTTTGTGCATTCAAGTCTTCAAATTGCATCTTCCTTTAATTAACCTGTGGCTTATTTGATCTGATTTTGGTGAGGTGGCGTGGGTTTTTTGGTGGGCTGCTTTTCTGTCTTTCCTCCCTCTCTCCCATATGTAAATGCCTGTATCCTTTTCAGGCAAACTCTGATATTTGCATGATATTAAATGAGGTTGGAGAATTTGCAGATTTCTTTTTTAGGTTGTAGTCCACTAGTTTTGGGAAGCTAGGTTAAAGAACACCTTTAAAGACTGAAGTAGTATACTATCTCTCACTCCTCACTTAATGATGTAGAAAAAGTGTTTATTTTGGGTTTGTTTCTTGCTCATTTAACACCTTAGAATTATCAGGAATGTCAAGTCTGGTCTTTCCTGTTTTTTTGTTGGCAGACTTCTTGAATTACTCAGTAAATTAGGAGTTTTCTCAGGGCTAAAAAAAAAAGGGTATGCTGTTTATCTTTAGAAGGGGAGCTGTTGTCTGAGTGTCTTGAGTTAAATGGGGAGGGGGGTGGTGTTAGGAAATGAAGCTAGATAGCCAGAATAAAAATTGCTCTCTGATTGGAGGTCTCTTTCTTGGTCATAAGTTTTTGTTAGGTTTTTTTCCTGTTCACTTGTTTGTTGATGTGGTTTTCAATTTGAAAAGGAATTCTTTTCCATTCTGTGTTTAACTTGTATTTTTCTCTTTCTTAATGTGTTCTCAACATTTCTGTTTTTTATGGTGTGGAAGAAGTGGGAATAAAGGAGAAAAAAACCTGTTAAAAGAATCCTTTTCTTCTATTAGTTCAGAACCCTGATGTAGCATAGCATATTTGTCTTCCACTACAGATCAGCTTTTTTTTACTGTTGAAGCAGAAAAATAACTGAAGTGATTAATTTGTAGGCTGATTCTGTAACAAAACCTGTGGATATCTTGCTAAATCATGGCAGTGGGGTAACTGTTGATGCCCTGATGTAGTGTCCTTCTCTCCAATAGCTTAATATGCTTTCTAAAACTGAAGACCATCTGTGTAAATGTGATTGTGAATGGGCTTTAAGTGTGATGTTACACAAAGAAAGGATGATGGGCTGCTGTGTAAATTAATGGAAACATATAACTGCTGCTGGGTGAGAGCTTGTTGGTCAAATGAAGAAATAGTGTAACGAGAGTGAGCTCTGATTTTGGACATAGTTGCTGTGTTGGAAGATGTGGAAGAAATTCCAGTTATGCTTAAACATATGTACATGTATTTTTCAGTTCTTCTATATAAACAAATAGTGAGTATGTGGGTGGACCAGTGGCTTCCAGATCATGCAAATATATGGATTTTGGTGGAGCTGGGAAGGAAGATCGACAAAATTAATGCAGTGGTATTTCCTTTGCATGCAAATGGTGTCCTCAGAGTACTGAGAGTACTGACAACAAATTACTTAAAATGCAAGATTGCATTCATCTTTAAAATATTTCATATTAATGACAAAAATACAAATTCAAGATCATGACATTTACCCCCTAAAAGCATTTTAGGGGAAATGGTTGAAGCAAGTATCTTGAAAAAACCCCTTTGACTTAAAGGTTAGTTGTATTGTGCCAGTAAGATCTAGGCAGTCCTGTGCTGGATATTCTGAGCACAGTTATGCTGTGCCCAAGTGTACATCACAGTTCTTGAAGAATTGAGGGTCATTTTTCAGATCATCATCAGTATCCTAAACATAGTGATGAAAGCAATCATTGATCAGAAATCAAAATCACCAATCAGAATGGTGGCATCATGGTTTCTGCTGCTGGACTGTGTAGCTAGTTTTCTGGGAGAAGAATGACGCTATTTTTTAAAATTTTTTTTTGTGGTTGGTGTGTGTGCAAATTATAGGATCATGGGACAGTGAAGCCATTCATTCACTGGGTGGACTTTCCAATGCCTTCTTTTAAATTTACTGCTTTTCAAGGTGTTGCCTTCCGAAGTCAGGTTAATCTTGATCTTTTATTAAATTCTTTGCTAGTGTTTTTTTCTCTTTTCTAGGTAAAGAAATTAAAAGCCTTTGATGGAGATGTATCAAAACTGTCTCAAGCTGATTCCTTCATGTACTTACTAATCCAGGTGCCAAAGTAAGGAGATAGTTGGTTTGTTCTGTTTATGATAAGTGTTCTTTTTTGGCTGTCAGCTCTAAACCTGTTTGTGTACTCCAGCTATGCTCTTAGGATTGAAGCCATGGTGTTGGAGAGGGAGTTCTCACCCTCCTGTGCTTCTCTACAGGATGACATGAAAATTATAAGACGGGCAACAAAAGGTAATTAAATATGTTGGGACATGCCTAATACTCTTGTTTTTGTTAGCATGTTAATTAGTCTGCATTACGAAGACCAGAGCTTGAATTTCAGGTACCTTAGCTATTAAAAGGAGGCTAACTCCCCTCTGACAAATGCCATCAGGGTGTGCCTGGTGGATCTTCACTTCCAAAATCAAAAAATCTGGAGACTTTGGGTACACTAGCAACAAATTCATTCAAAGCCTATAAGTAATATATCCTAAACTGACAGAAGCAAAAGTGTCTGTGACCAAATTGGGATGTCATCTTTTGAGTACAGTTAGCTCATTCCTGCATTGCTCTCCCTCTGATGGAATGTGGTTATTACACCTGTCTACTTATTCTTTCAGAGATCCATAGAAAAAATGACTATTTTCTAAATTTCTCTATAGGCCACTTCCTTTTGAGGTGGCAGTATTAATAGGTTAAAGTCTTTACTGTAGAGAATACTGTTGCTATTCCTTGGTTTTCTGTTTTTGTTCTCTGTGTTTCTCTACATACCTGTTTTGCTCTTTACATTTCTCAAGTTTTGAACTGCTACAGATGTCTCTTTGTTGAGTAATGTGGTGTGTTCTACTCTGCAGGGTAGATTTCTGCAGATTTCTGCAGTTGATTTCCTGGTTTCAGTTAAACATTAATGCTGACCCTTTACAGTATCTTGAGTGCCTCTTTTCCTGTTCCTCAATATGAAATTCTTATTTCATGTTGGAAATTTTTTGACAGGCTACTAGATCACTGCTTAGACTGCTTCTAGTGGTATAAAATGGCACAGTAATTAAAATATTCAATTATGAGCACTGGTGATTAGAATAGTCCTTTCAAGTGAAAGCAAAGGAAAAAAAGTATTTTTCCACCAGTGGGGATTGAACTTCTCGTTGACTCAGGAAAGTGTGCAGTACCTAGGATTAGGTCTGAGTTTGGCCTTTTATTAGGATCTCTTTTAAATCATTGTTCTTTGTGTTTTGAGCAACAGACATATGTGAGGGAATATGTTATGTATAAAAGTAGCCACACCTTAATGTCCTTTGTGTCCTTCACCCAAGACATATGTAAACTGGTGAATTAGTTCCCTCCAGAGAGGAGACACTTTGGTCTCCAGCTCCTGCATCAGGCCAGTCACGCAAATCACTGGCTGGGTCTTCCCTGTGTTCAGTCCACTTGGTCATGTGCTCTTCTCCATTTGGTCTTTTCACTTCAGGGTTTGTTGATAGCCTGAAGTTGTTTAGGAATTATGTCTCCTTTTCTATTGCTGTCTCCTAGGTTTCTTTCCTGTAATTAAATGGAGAGAATATTTACTTCAATTTTAATGCTGATAATCACTAAGGGTTAGGATGGTCTGAACAGCCTGGTGGATTCTCATCTAGCCTTCAGATGGATGTATGTCACAGTGACATGGAGCAGGCTCTTACTGTGTGAAGTCTTTAGAAGTTGCTTTCTCCTCTTGGCCTTGTGAAATTTGCAATTCTCTTATTTATTCTCTCTTCTCTCTTCCTCCTTGCTTTTTCACCTTGGATCTAGCTTGTTAGATCAAAGGTTATTTAATTATTTCTATGTTTTTAGGCTGCCAGTATTGACATACAAATGTGTAAGGGCTATGGGCTTCCAAAATGATTCATTACTGTATTGTATTGAGCAGCTGATGCAGGATAAATTATAGAATGTGGACTTGGAACCAAAATAATTTTTAAAAGTATTTACACTACAGTCAAAAGGATTCTACCTTTTATTTTCTTCATTAGTATAACATATAGTACCTCACATTACACCAACTCAGTGATTTTCTTGCCATATGGGTAATTGCAAATTTAGAGTCGCTTGGTTTGCTGTGTCACATTTATTAACTCTTTACAGTTTTGAATTTCCACATCTTATTTCTAAGGCAATCCCTCTGGTGCACATATATTGTTTTTTGCACATATGTTGTTTTCTGCTTGTATGTGGCTGAGTGAAAAGGTGTATGAATTCAGATAGAACATTACTGTGCATTTTGCAAAGAAATGAACATACATACAAACCAGGCTTGTGTGACTGGAAAACTTTAAAAGGCTGTTTTATTCCATGTGACTCTTTGTCACACTGAATATAACTTTGTGCTAAATCATCTTTGATATGACAAGTAAAACAAATGCTGCTCTGAGTTGGTGATCATACAGAAATAAAATGATGATTCATAGAGGGAGTGGGATAAGCAAGGAAAATTTAAACATTGCCTGTTATCTTTTCAGGCCTTATGGCCAAGTCTCCTAAAAAAGAGTAGTTGTTCAAAAGCCCAATCCTGGCAGATGGCAAATGGATCCTGCAGGGTGCAGAACACTTGCCTCACACTGGAATAATTAGTAGGTGGTGAGGATACTTAACCACTTGCATGAGACACTTCACACATTGCAGGATGAGGCCCCAAATGTTTCCTTAGCTGCTGGAGGTTGCCTTGGAAATACTACACTTGCTAAGTTAAGGTCTGAACATACACTTGAGGTTTGTCAGTTGTGCTTGTGAATTGGAATTATATAGTACCCTTATCTTTCCCACGACCTCTTCAGTTCATTGGAGTTTCTTGTCAAATTAAAAAAAAAAAAAACTTGAGATGAAGAGAAGCTTGGTAACTGACTATATTTCTAAACAAACAATTGTTAGACAGCAATTTTCTTGTTCCTTACAGAGTTAATGACTTGTGAGGAGCTGCATTCCATATTGCACTTGGTCCTTCAGGCTGGGAATATTATGAATGCGGTAAGTGACATCCCAAAGGGAGATGGCTGGTGGTACTTCCTTGTTAGTACTGCAGTGCTCTGATGTCATGCCTCAGCTTCTCATTTGCTCTTTTGCAAATTGTTTCTTTTCAGGGAGGTTATGCTGGCAATGCTGTTGGATTTAAACTGTCGTCACTGCTCAAGCTGGCAGACACGAAAGCAAACAAACCTGGGATGAGTCTGCTGCATTTTGTTGCTCTGGTATAGAAAATCTATTTTGCTGGTATAAGCAACTTCTACAAATATTGGTTCATTGTTACACAATATAAGGGGGCATGTGCCTCCAAAAAAAGCAACTGTCTCACAGCTTTGATCTAATCTTCACCTTTCTTCTCCTGCCACAAGATTCACCAAAAATTACCTCTGCCTAGTCATCCTATCCAGAACCCCATGGAAAGTTTTAAGCTTTTATATCATGTGGAAACTTGCCTTCATCAAACTTCTTCATTGTAGATTTTCTCTTATTGTCCCAAATTCTTACACTGTGGAAGTGGCTTATTTTGATAAAAATTCTCTCAATCTTCCCATTGAATCTTTTGAGCAGCCTTCTTGATAGCTTTTTTTTTCCTCCCTCAATGACTGATGTGTGTTTTTTAAAGCTGCTGCAGACATTTTCAAGCTATTTTTCCTTCCTTTCAAGCTTTTTGATTTTGAAAGGGAGAGAATTTAAATACATCTATTTGACTTTGGTTATCTGTGTACAAACTGGCTTAAGAGATTTAATAGGGTATAAATTGATGTTTGTGCAGGAAGCATCGTATCTGCTCAAACAATGGCATCAGTAAATTATTCTTTCCCTGACATTCCTTATTAATACATCTGGCTTGTGTTCACTGGCAGAAGCAGCTATTATTTTACACTGCAAAATGGAAGCTGTTGTTTAAAATCTCCAGTTCTGATCCCTGCCTTTCTTTAAGGGATGTCCTCCACCCAGTTGTGTTAGGATTGAATGGGAAGAAAAACAGTGCAGGAGAGAAACCTTTAAGTGCCCTCCCAGAAGCTTTAGAACTGCCAGATTTAAGGATTTTGGCATGGTGGTGGAATGTTAATGGATTGTGTGTGTTTTGGTTTTGTTCTGTTTGTTTCAGGAAGCCCAAAAGAAAGATGCTGCTCTTCTCAACTTTTCAGAAAAAATTAGGAGTGTTCATGATGCCGCCAGGTGAGTTAAAAGAAAACTGAAAACTTATGGTTAAAGTGAAATTGGAATTTTCTCATTTGTGAAGCAATGAGGCTTATTCAGGAAAGTCTTGGCACAAAAACAGATCTTTACAAATGTTTACTGTAGCTTTGAGGTCTTCATTTCCATATGCTAGCAGAAGTATGCCTGCAATGTGCCTTCAGGTATGAGGTTTTTTTATTACATGATCTCTATAGGTTTTTGGTAATTCTGTCTCTGTCAAATACATGTGCCTGTTCATTACTTTCAAGGGATTGAACTAAAAGCATGATATTCTTTTTCCTTAAACCAATTTCCATCAGTTTCTGAGCAGGCTACACTACTTTTCCAAATCTGGTACCAGGGGCAGGTGCTGGCCCTGGTTTCACTTAGGTGCTTTTTGAGGTTTCATTTGCTGTCTTGGTTGGAAAATCTGAAGGGTTTGTGGTGCTGTACTTTTTCAGCTTAAATTCTGAAGCTGCGTAATTTTAAACTGAAGCTGATTTGTACGTCAGTAACTGTACTTACTTTTGTGAGACAGTGTCATCTAAATCTGAAACCTGGAATCTAGCAATGCTGCAGTTCTGTTCCCAGTTTTGCTACTTCCTTACTCTTGAGCTTAGGGCAATCTATTTACATTCTTTTCCCAGCTGCAAAATGGATCCAGTTTCTTAGATCTGATGGAGGGTTAAGTAATGTCTGCAAAAGACTGAAATCTTCTGAGGAAAGGAGTGGCCATGGAGTTAATCAGAAAATTTTTGAGGGACCACCTGTGTGGCTCTCTGCCATCCAACCCACACACCTTTTTGGCAGTTTGCCATGTGGCCTGCTGGGGAATGTAACTTTCCTCAGCATCCAAGCCCCCTGGCAAACAGGAGAGAAACAGGCAGAGTCCCAAATTTGGTGATATTTATTTTCTAACCACTTTGTTCTTTGATCACATTTGTTAATGCTGAAAATCTTCTGTTGTAACTCATGCTGAAGTCTATTCAGGGAGTGCACTCTGTACATGAAAATGAAACAAAATTAAATATGTACCTCACCACTGGGCATGAGGAAGGTCTTTAGAGAGAATTGTCATGTACAAGTTGCTCATAAATCCACCCAGTTAGAGCATGTTAAAACAACTACCATTATGTTCTTTATTTTTTGTTGTCTTTCCTTCTTTGCTTGTAAGCCATCCTCTTCCTCCTTCACAGGCAGAAAAATGTAGCCTGTATTTTCTCCTGCTTTTCTTAGTTGCAAAAACACCATGTTTTCCCAAAACAGGGAACTAAACTTTGCAGATGAAGTATGCAGAAAAAAACCAGCACATATTATATTAATTGGTGTGTTTACTGTCAAACTTACACATGTGTCACCATCTGCTGCCATGTGCATTTCAATCAGGCTGCCACAAGTTCTTCAACTTTAGTGTTTGAAAGTCATGCTGCTGGTGAAACAGCCTTAGGAGGAGCATGAGTACAGTTGCTCTTATCACTTGACTAACTATACTGCTTCAATTCCTAGGCAAAGTTTTGTTCTCTTGTGAAGGAAATAGCATAGGTTTAGAAGCATTTACTCTCAAAGTGACTGGGAGATTTAAGTGGGAACTCATGTTGTATGGAATGTGGGTCTCCCAGGACAACACTTAGATTACACCAGATCTGAGGTGTTTCCTGTGCTCTTCAGTTTCTGAGTTCCCTTTTCACAGCAGCAGCTTCACTGCTGGTGTTTAGTAGAAGGGTGAAATATTGTAACTGCGGGGTTGAGACTGTGTGGGCTGCATTGCTGTGACTGCTTAGAAAAGTGTAATGTGCAATTTCATTATGCCAAATGCTACTGCCAAAATCAGTAGTCCTGGCTGATGGTCTCTTGTGGCCTCCTTTTTGTGGTAGCTCCTGCACTCAAACAGTCATGTAATCAGTTGGACCAAGCAAAGATCCATCTGGAACAAATTGGCTTTTTCCTTTTCCTAGGTTAATTTTCAGTTCACAGATATGGCTGGCCGTCTCGCAAATGAGTGCTAGGACAGGCACCAGGAGAGAAAAGGAACACCTGGACAAAGGCAGGGCAGCAGTAACCTTTTTAAGGTTAGGTGGGTAGGACTGGCTGGAGTTAATCATGAAACCACACCCCATGGGAATCTTTTCAGGTTGCAAATAAGAAGAAATGTGCTTATCTCTCTCCTAATTTTCAGTGTCTATTCTGGAAAGATTTCCTGAACAGGAAGGTCTTGTTTTATAGCCTGTTTGCACCTCATGTAAAGCATCCACTTTTGCAGCATGTTGTGGCTAACCTGTGGGCCACTCCTTCTCTTTTGATAAACGTTCTCTATACATGCTATTTTTAGGTTATCCATTGACAGTGTAGAAGCAGAGCTCCACTCGCTGTCTGTCAAGACAAGATCTGTTAAAGACAGCATCCGGCGAGACCCAAAACTCTTTCACCAGATGGAAAACTTTCTCCAGGTTTGTAGGATATCTGTGTTAATGTGTTACTGTTGCCTGAATACAGCAGCATTCCTCAGCTGAATGTAATTTGTGTGGACCTGTCAATAAACAGAAGCACTGTTTTAATATGCCTAGCCTGTCAGCTGTACAAAGGTGTTCCAGCCTCATGCTGTTTGTCAAGTGAGATTGTTGGAAGGGCTGTGTTTTTACAGGGAGGGATATTGAGTGTACATTGCCCAAGGCCTGTTAGGCAAGCGTGTTTAGTGCGTGCAAAGTTACTGATGAAGATCAGTAGTTAAAATGTAAGACAGTTTGGAGTGGTCTCTGGTTTTGTACTTTGCAGCTGCCCAAAATATAATGTCTGCATGTTACCTTATTCTGGAGCACATCAGTTTTAGCTGAGGGTGTGCAGTGTGTATGAATCTTGATTGCTGGGGGACTGAAGAGATATTGCTAGAAGCTGGAAGGTTAAGGGACTCTTTTCTCTACTAATTTACCCTTAACACAGAGTCTCTTATTCAGAGCCATACCATTATGTCCATGTGGGTTCTCCTTTTTATTTTATTTTATTTTATTTTATTTTATTTTATTTTATTAAGTACTGCAGTGACTTTACAGGCCTGGATGTATCTAGCACTTACCTTGGAAGCAGAGTTCTAGGTATTTTCTGAGTATGTGGTGATGCCATAATACATGTTATACTTCAATTAAATTATTTTTTTTCTGTTTCACACTATAGGTAATTATTAAAAGTAAGAAGGCAGGTGTTGATCTGGAACTTAACCCACCCTGATTTTCAACTTGCAAATGTAGTTAATAATTCCTGTAGTTTTTCAGGAGATGAAAAGCTGATGAAGAAAGGGGCAGGTTAAGATTGAAATACCTGTCCTCATTCACTCTGAATTGTTGGCTTTTATCCATTGCAGCCAGACTCTTTAATGTTATGTTTTAACATGTTTGGGATTTTTAAAAATTTAATAGGTGGTTGGTTTTATGTAACACTACAACCTTGTTTAGGCCACATTCCAAAAGAAATGTTGGGAAAAAAATAATTTTACAAATGCATACCTTGCATGAACACTTCCGGATTTTGTTTCTTAATTACAGGTGATAACCAACCTGATCTAAAAGTCAGCTTTGATTATTTCACCCTTGTGAATAAATTCCTGAAATATGTGGCAGGAACTATTTTTTGATGTATGCTTTTATCAGTTGTCCAGTTCATTTTCAGTCCAGGTTTTATTGCGGGCTTTTTTTCCCCCTCTTTTTTCTTTTTTTTTTTTTCTTAAGACTAGCAGGTCATATTTGTTCCTATCCTAGTGGTATAATTTTCCAAGTAATTACTGAAAGCAGGTTTGGATTAAGTGGTCACCAGTGCCTCCAGCTGCTTTTTCCCACCCCAGTGCTACTACATTATGAAAAATATTTAGGTGACTATGAGTTAGAGAAGAGATTTGTCTGAAAAATTAACTTTTCTTCTCAGGTTACTTTGAGCTACAGGTGGTATCAGATGTGGGATTGTGCAAGAATAGAAGTGGATAGCTGGTGATGCAGATAGAGGAGACAGAGGCACCTGATCAAAGTGTTTTAAGGAGTTGTGCTTCTCAGAGTCTAATCTTCCTCCTGAATCTTCTTCCACTAAACTACTCCCATCTTGTCTGTATTGCTCTACACTTATGATTCAAAGTGCTACTTTAGGGGAACATTTTCTGGTTGTCTTCAAATATATCCCTTTTCAGTGGCTCCTTACCTTTCAAGTATGAAAACCTTTTTTATTGTGGTCTAGGGTCACCTTAGGAAGGAATTGGTTTTGGGGTGTATATCCATGAATCACTTCATGTGTGTTTATGGAAAAGTGGGAAAGAGGAATTAATTCTTCATGCTTAGTTGAAGGTTGAAGGGGAAATGGGAAAATAAGGAATGAGGAGCTCCCAAGAGGTCTGTCAGTGTTCTAGTACAGTCTTTGATTTTACTCATCTAAAAATTAAAGCAGTAAGTTTGTTCAAGGACTTTTGAGCTTTTTCCTGGTTTCCATCCTAGTCACTAGAATGTACATTTTGATTAATCCATTTTTCCTGACCTTTACTCAGTTTGCTGAAATGGCATGTGTCCTTTTGTTAGTACAAGATCTCCTTCAAAATTTTTATTTCCTGGGCTCTGTAACAGCTTCTAGGTTGGAACATGAATTTCATAAGTTCCTAATATATACATGACCTTTTGTGACTTTAATTTTTGTGTCTAGTTCATGTGTGTATGGTTTTTGCTACAGTTTGCTGTAAGGCATCTAAAGGAGCTTGAACACCAGAAACGAGAACTGCAAAAGGAGGGAAATGCTCTCATTGACTTTTTCTGTGAAGACAAAGAAACTATGAAGTTGGATGAATGTTTCCAGATATTTAGGGACTTCTGCATAAGATTCAACACATCTGTTAAGGTAAGAGTGCTGAATGAGATTCTCACACTTTTGAAAATGGATATTGGCTCACATGAATTAAGTTGGTTTTTCTGCTTAAGGGGCATTTTGTATCTTGTAGTATTTGATCTTTTTGCTCAAATGGCTACAGAACACCGCACTCCTGGAAGCATTCCTTGCCAGAAGCCAGGTGGGAAATGGCCATTGTGAGCAGCCCTGCCTGCTCTGCATCTTCTGTTTCAGGCGGGCGAGACCACTGGGATGATACATCAGGATTGTTCCTTGGCCTGCTTGTAAGTGGGCCCTTCCCTTCTGTTTTGGTGAGGAGGCTGGTCACTGCTAAGCTGAGCTGTGAGACAGATTGCACAGACTTCCTGACTATGGCTCGCTGTTCAGGTGTTGGCCTGGTAGTGTTGGATAGTTGGAAAGGCCTTGAGGTGTGGCACACCATTCCTTGGATGTACCTGCCTGAATCAGTGCTGGCTCTGGCTCTCCACTGCCTTCCTCTAGAGGCACTTCACCTAGTAAAGTAAGGGCTGTGTACTTTGTCCTTTCAAAGGATTTTTGTGGGTGAAAACTTAAGAAGTGAAACAGGCCTATGGCAGCAAGATACCTTATCACCAGTGTGAGCATTCATTTGCCAAGTACCCTGAATTGGTCCTAAATAATTCAGGAAAAGTGTATTAAGATGGAGAAGCAGTACTGGCATTGGTTACAGTTTTGGTGCAGCAAAGTCTGTCTATTGTTACAGATATTTCTTAGGTCTATTTAAATAGCATGAATTAGTTGGATCAGTGCCCTTTTGCAATCTGTATTTGGCAGCACTTTGCTGCCGAAGCGAAGCATTTGCTCAGAAAGAAGAGAACAGTCTCGATTCGGAGCAAGCTGAGAGGATGTTCAGCTAATGTGCCTGTTGTACCATTAGTTTACCCAACCTTTAGCACCCAAGACAACAGGTAGTTACACGAGGGTGAGCATTGCACAAATGTATAAAACCAAATGGTGATACCTATTGCAGTCAGTTTAGCAAGAGGTGACTTCATCCTGTGAAGTGTTCAGATATTGGGGATTGAGGATTTCATTCATAGTCACATATTACAAGTGGTGGTTGGATAGCTATGACTTTTGAGGTCCCCTCTCTGTAGTAAGCAGCTACACTCTAAAAAATGACAAATTAGATCCTTGCTTGCAAATTTTGAGATTTCCTTGCTAACTGTGGATTGACCATTGTTCCTACAACATTACCAGAACAATTAAGAATAAAAATGGTGGTTCTGACAAAAGAATGTGATCTATTCAATGTGATCAACAGCACATCCAACAGTCTAAAAAGATGGCTTGTACCACTGTGGCCATGTGCACATATTTCAAATGCTTAAACATTTTTTGCAATTTTTTGGCATGTCTAACTATGTGCTTAAAATAGGTTTTTCATCTGAGTAAAATCTCCTAAAACATGTTCTGGGTGAGGTTAAAATATTCTTTTTATAATATGGAATATGGTATTAGTATCTGCAACTATTTTTAACCATTTATCTTGACAATGGTATATTTAAAGTTGAGCTTTAGCATTTGGCAAGAATTCATTCTGTAATTCCATACCTGTGAAAGAAAGCTTCCTGCCAAACATTTTTCCTTAAATGCAAGTTTTTTTCTTTTCCCTTTCTTAGATGTTCAGGTTTCTTAGGTCTCTAATGCATCCTATCTTTCAGAGCCCAGTGTAGTCTCAAATCCACTTTAAGAGGTGTAGATTAATCCATTCATCCCAAAGCATTAGGCTTTTGTTTACTGAAAGCTTTCAGGTGACTTTTCCTAGTGGTGTAGCTCTTCTGTTGTCACAACAATGGGAAGATTAAACTACACAGAGCTTTAGACAAATAAAGGTGTGATTTTTTTAAACAGTGTGTCATTGATTAGACCAGATTTAACAACATGCTGGAAAATCATGTAATTTTTGAATCCTCTGTCAAGACTAGCCTCTTCCTTCTTTCTTTTGCTACAGCTGTATTGGCTGCAGCAAGCCAAGTTCTTCATTTCAGAAAGTAACCCAGAAAGTTCAACCAAAGGTGCAGTTAGATTAAATCTGAAGCCTAGAGGTAACAGTTAAAATGCTGATATTCACAGTAAATCACTGCTAATTATTTTAGTAAAAAGGTGTTTACTGTGTTGTCTTTCAAATTCAAACCACCTCTTCTATGGCTTCCTGAACCAAAATCCCTCAGTTTAGCTGCCAAAATCTCCATCCTACCCTGGGCAATCTCTGTACTACAGTTGCCAGTTTTTGAAACCGACAGTGATAATGAGATCCAAAATTGAAGTGAGACATTGATTGATGGTCCTTGAGTGGTGTCAGTTGATGCCTAAATATCGTGAGGCATTGTGTTAACTTTTCTATTTGCTTTCATATGCAATTAAGCAATATCTTTTCACAAAATTTTCAGTCTGTAATGGTTGAGGAAAGTATCACTGTGTAGAAATCGGACTTGCTGAGGAACAATTGCAGTTGTAGTAAGGTAGGTTGGAAAAACCGCGTTGGCTGTGTGCTGGTCAGACAAGTTTGTCTTAAAATATGAATGTAAAGATTAGATAGAGGTTTACTCACATGGTAAGACTGCCACCTTTAAACTTAGTGAGGACTTGATGCTCTCCATCTTACATCTGGAACTCTTTGGCTCGACCAAAGAGTGGTTGGGCATTGGAACAGGCTGCCCAGGGAAGAGGTCACAGCACCAAGCCTGACAGAATTCAAGAGTTTGGACAATGCTCTCAGGCACATGGTGTGACTCATGGGGATGGTCCTGGCCAGGGCCAGGTTTCAAATTCAGTGATCCCTGTTGGTCCCTTCCAACTTGGCATATTAAATTCTAAGATGTGACATCTGCTTGGCTTTGATGGGTCAATTTGTTGGTCTTTGCAAGGTCTGGTGCATTTTTTTTTGCATACACTGACCAGATGGATGTGTTGTCTCACTAGTTATGCAGGGGGCTGCTCTCCGTAGGGTTAATGGTTGCAGGCTGTGGTTGCCACAGTGATTTCATGTGTGTGTCTGTATTGGAGGTTGGGAGTAGGTGATAGCAGTAGGAGCTAACTTCGATGGGAAGAAATAGAGGGAGAGAGGAAGGAGTGTGTTTTGTTCTTACGCATAGGACACTGTCCTCTGAGACATATATTTGTGATTTTCCTCCTTCAGGAGAATAGGGAACGAGAGATCCAGGAGCTTCATAGTCTGCAAAGACGAAAGGAGCTGGAGGAGAAGCGTCGGTCCTGGGCAGCTGGAGAGCTTGGGAGCTTTGGGCGGAGCAGCAGTGAAAATGATGTAGAGATGCTGACTAAAAACGGACTTGGAGAATTTCTTCCCTTCTTGCAGCAGAGGCCTCAAAGCCCTTTGTACAGAAACACAAATTCCAGACGCTCTCGACTTTCTTTGGGGGTGACTGCAGACAGGGAGTTGCAGAGTTTCCTGGAAATCTCCAAAGATGAGGATCCAAACAAGTTTAACAGCCTTCCCCGTGCAAACACCCGACAAGCAAAACCTAACGTAGCCTGGACGGAATCCAAAGAAACAAGAGACCTCAACTTAAATACCTTGCACTTACACCAACAGTCTGAAATGGAAGTGAAAAGCGGTGGCCCCGTGCAGGTGCCTCCAGCTCAGCCCAGTCACCTCAGCAGCTCAGCCACTCCTGGTGCCCATTACTCACAGAGGAGCACCGACTACAACTTGCACACTTCCAACGTGTCCTGCGAGGAGTCCACAGATATAAATGCTCTGGCCCTTGCAATTGAGGAGCGTGAACTTGTTAAAGGGTTACGTAAGTTTGATATCCAAGGAGCAAAGCCTGCAGAAGATGCACCTTTAATATATTTAGAGGATGCTGGCGGGACAGACCTGGAGACTCTGGATGATCTAAGCTTCCAGTCCCTGAGCACTGCCGATGATGAGCTGCCTCCAGCTTGCAGGAGTTCCAGAGAGGCCCGCGACCATCAAGCCAAGGCAGTGGGTTGCAAGAATGAAGCTTTAGAGCCCAGCAGCAGCCCTATGTCTATGGATACAAGTGTTTCAGGAAGTAGGGAAGATGGGCCAGTGTGCTACATGTCAGATACCACAACTGATTGTTCTTTGACTTTGGACTCTGAAGAGGGAAATGATTTTAAATTGGCAGGCAATGAAATAAGAAGTGAGGCTGGCAAAGCATGCTCTTCTGGCAATGGTGCTCAGCATAAGGCTAGATCTTTCTTCTCAAACCTGAATTCCACCTCTGACAAGGACCTATCTCTTCACACTTCTGCCAATGATAAGGACGATGCTGATAGCAAGCACATCCTTCCTAAAGAAAAACCAATAAAAAATAAAGATCTAGTAGGACCAAAGACAAACTCTCTAAAAGACCGATCTCCAAGCTCCACAAAATCCAGTGGCACTCGCCCTAGCCACACAGCTCCTTCCAGACCTGTCAGAACTTTGAATGCCTCTGAGAATGAAAGTATGAGGAAAGTGGTGCCTATTTCTCGGTCAAACAGGGCACCCAGCAGCGTGAAAAAGCCAGAAGCCAAGCCAGCCCTTCGTGAAAGCACTACAGTGGAAAGCCGGTTGTCTCACCGCAGCTCTGTCCGAGGCACAACAGACACACTGCCAAGAAGTCCCTACAGGCACAGCATGTCAGTAGAAGAGCCAAAGTTAAGAAGGGGCACTGTCACCTCAAGCAGTGCTCATTTCGAGAGGGACAGAGTCGCTCTCAAGAAGCCAGTCCCCAAACCCATTAGGAGTAATGTCAAATCAAAGACAGATGAAACCAAGATGTGTCGCTCCAGTGTGAAACCCCAGACCCCTGCAGAGGACACCAAGGTTGCCACAGTCACTATTCCCAAAGCACCGCCTGCTGTCCCAAGCTTTGCAAGGAATACAGTGGCCTCTTCTTCGAAGCGTGCAAAAGTGGATCTATCCAGCTCATCCAGACCTCCACCCATCACAAGGTCTGTGTCCCAGAGGCTGCCTAAAGTGAAGCCAGCAGCGACCTCTGATGATCCAAATCCAAAGGAGAACAGCGTGAGTACCTTAAAGAGAGCAAGTAGTGCCAGAATGGTTGGAAGAAGCATCCTGCAGGGAGAAGCTGTCAGCACGAAAGCAGAGCCTGCACCGAAGGAGCAGGGAGCAGTGGAAAAGGCATCTCTTAAACTGAAGGATGCAAACCGAACCACAATTGGTAAAATCCTGAAGCCATTATTGAAATAAGGGAGAGGGGTTTTTTAACCTTGGAATGTGAACACTTGTCCAAGCACTGGATGTCTGTGTAGTGAAATTCCTTAAAACACTAATCTTGCCAATACATGGCATCATGTGCTTATTGAAGTACGGCACACTGTTGGAAAAGGGCAAGTAGCTGTGTTCTGGTCTAAATCCTTTTTTATGAATTTGAATGTATTTAAAGCTACTGTGATGGAATGTGAGCAGAACAGCAAATCTCCACATTTGTGATAAAAAAAGTTACCAAAAGCCAAAAAGTTTTAAGAAGTTTTAACTACGAGATGAAACACTTTGTGACAGAAAACATGGATTAAGGCCAGTTTTTTTGTGTACATAAGATTCTTCCTAGGACTCAAGCCTTTGTGCTTGTTGGTTTCTTATTTGATGTCAGACTGAATCCTGTGGAACAGTACTGAAATGAACTTAGGTGATTGTGCTTTCCATTGCTTTCAATTCCTTGGATTCGGGAGCTCTTTTTGCCTGTTGCAAAGTCCATTGCTGGCAATTGGACATACTGGGAACTGCTGGCCGAAAAATTGTAAAACAAGACGTTTGCTGTTTATGGCTGTCTTTAACCCCCCTGAAGAATTTATAGCATGTTTTATGAATGTGTATGTGTGTCTGGGGAAGGCTTTCTGCTGGGCAGGAGGCTTGTTCTCCAAGAATGTGGCAGCATTGTCTTGCATGCACAAGTGGATATGGCTGGTGCTGCATTGGATAGCACAGCTGGAGGCTGTGCCTGTTGGAAGGGCCATTGGCATGACGACTACTCCTGACTTGTTTTGATCACAAGCAGACTTGCCAGCTTTTGGTCATACAGAAGTGCCATATATTTATGATACATATCAGGATGTTTGCAGTTCAGCTCTTGAAGGCTGCAATGTAGTGCCGAGCACTTTCTTACCATTCCATGTTTCCACTGGTTTGTATACTACCAAACTACTTGAATGTTGCAATGGCTCTGATTGAGCCATTAGTTTCCCTGCCTCCTCCTCCTCCTCCTCCTCCTCCTCCTCCACTCCTTCTCCTTGTCAACAAGAATATTTAGCATGAAACACAGAGCTTACGCATGACAATGTTTTTGTAGAGTTCTTTGGTTGCTTCAAATGTGGTTTTAATGTTTAAAGACTCTAAAGGAATTAAACTAGCATTTGATAAACTTTTTGCAAAGTAAAAACACCCCTTTTTTCCTGCAGATACAAATTTTAACTTCTGTTAGACTAAGATACAGAGAATGAGAGAAAACTCATTCAGCATGCTGTGCATCTTCCCAAGAGAAATGTATTTAGATGGGGAAAGTGCTGTTCTCCTAATTTTTTTATTTAAAGAATTGCCTTTTATTCACTTACGAATGAAGCCTCATTTAAGAATAAAATAAAAAACAAAAGGGAAATCTCTTTGGACAAGTGGCATTGACATACTAGTGCTAGATCTGTTTGTCTGCTCTATCCCTCCATGCTGGGAGAGTGTAATTCAATGAGAATGAGCTCACATGCTTCTCACGGGCTGGTATCAGGGACAGCTAACTTTGAGGTTCCAATTTGGCAAGGGGCCTTTGGCTCCTCCCACATACCAGCCAATCTTGATGCAGACATCATACCCAAACACTATAAAGTATTGCACAGGGCCTCTTGTTGAGTCTGTCCCACAGGGAGAATTTGTAGAGCCCACTTTTCTGCAAGGGCAAATATTTTGCTTTTTGGATAAGCTTTTTGGATACTGCCTCCATTGTGGGTTAGATACAAAAGCATCTCCCTTCTTATTTGTATCTGTGTGGATGTATGCACATCTGCAAGAGCAGATGATTGACATTTTTCCTTTTTTTTTTTTAAGAAACCAACAAATTTTATTGGTAGCAAGCTTGAAAAATAATTTAAATGTGTTTGGAACATGTAAATAAATTTCTATAAATCTGTGTAAAAGAAAACCGACTGTATTTAATGGAACATTTATACATTTCGGAGTAACTTGGTAGTTTAATAAAGTTCCCATTTACTGGGTATGAGGTTTGTACTTTCTCCTTTCTGTTACACTCTTGGCTTTGGTCCTGGAGATCTCAGGCAACTGAGTCTGGGTGGGTGACTGTGGGAAGGACTCTACAGCAGAAATCATGGTGTTTGAAATCCTGGGTTTGTTTTTTACATTGAGACACACAGTTGAGCTGCAGTTTCTGAACATTTCTGGGCTGGGACTTTCTGCACAGGTTTGGGTATAACATAGGAGGCATTAGATGGTAGATGGAGCACTTGGTGTACACACTGTATGTTGTGGCCAAGACAAATGTTCATGGCACTAACAAGTCTGGATCTGTCGCTATCTTCATGCCTTTGAGCTTAGCACACTTTATTGAGAAATTCTGGTCTACAGCTCCCAGGACTGTGGAAATACAGAACAGTCTGTTTTGCAGGAGCATGTGGTGACTTTTACACTGCAATTGTGAATTTTTCAGTTTTGTCCCGTTCTCCCATTATTTTTCCTTCTTTATTGCATACCAAATAATATCTATTCAGCAGAAAAAAAGCGAAATCCAGCCAGCCTCCTTGTCCTCAGGGAACACTTCCTCTTCTCTGCTATGGAAATCATTTCTGGACTGGAATTGCTGCTTTTTGCAAACTTGTTTAGCCCCTGACTTTTCTAGTTTGGTGAGTGTCTCTCCCCGTTTGGAGTGGCAAGCACCTGCTGTCTGCCAGTGCTGAGTGACGGCTGCTGGTGGAATCTACGTGGGAAAGCCCTTCACCATCAAAAGGTGTGTCTCAAAAGTTTGTTTTTTTAAACTTCATTTTTATGTCAAAAGGGTTTATAATTACCAATTCATAATTTAAACTACCAGGTGTCAGAGACAACGATGCCCTGTAGGTTAAATTTCCCATGCCATACAATTTTCCCAAAGGCTAGCAGGGCACGGCCTGCTTGCAGTTGGCTTTCAGGAAAGGACCAAGACCTTGTCTCCCGCTTTGTTCTACTGAGTGGCTGATGCTCCTGACTGTGACCAGGGTGCTTCAATCTCCTCTGGTCACTACAGAGGTGGCAGTGAAGTGGGGGAGCCCAGGGGACCGTGGGGAGCTGTGGAGCTGGTGAAGATTGAGAGATAGAGGGAAGCTGTGGGAGTAAGAGGTGCTGATTCATACTTGGAGGAATTTAATATTCACATCTCATGTGGGAACTGCATACAAATGAGGGGCTCGGTGGATCCCTCATTACAACAGCTCATTAAATTATCAAGAAAGACAGAAAGGGTTCCCATCACACCTCCCACAGTGTACAAGCCTGGACTATGTCATCCAAAATAACCCGTCGGTATCTTTCGAATCTCAGGGTCCGTCTGTGTGGATGGATGCAGACAGCCACACGCTGGCTCCTGCCTAACCCTTCCCGAGCCAGCTCCGTGCTGGGGGTGTTCCCTGGGCGCTGACCCCGACTCCCAGCCCGGGGCTGTCCCTGCACATCCTCCCGGGCTGGGCTGTGCTGCTCGGCCCGCCCTGCCCAGAGCCCCGGCTGCCCACCCCCGGCAAGCCTGCCCGCTGCTGCATGTGAGAACGTAATCCCTGTGAGAGAGGCCCAGCTAAACACTGCTCCTTTCAGATTTGGCTGCACAATGTTTTCCATTAACTTGATACATGCTGTTTACATCCTCCTGTTGCTAGTGCCAGAGATAACTGCCTTGGGAACAGCTCCCTACAGGTATTGTTAACAGCTGCTGGAAACAAAAGAGTTTGTTTTAGCCACGTCACTATCTAAATAGCCAAAAATACGTTACTTTTTTATTACTTGCAAGCTGATATTAAAAACTCTGTTGTGTTCCCCTGGTTGAAAGATGCATTCTGGAAATCTTGTATGCTGTTAAAGCTGGCAGCTGAAGAAGCATGTGTGCAAGCCTAAAAGAAAGTGATGCTGAGGCGAAGGGTTTGTGAAGGTACTTACTGCAAGGTGTGTGATCTGCACCATCAGCATCAAATACTTCCACTCAGAGAAAATTGTTTCAAGCCATTGGCTGTTCCTTGCCTTATAATTGGTTTCCATGCCTTTTCAGCCTGAAGGCTGAGGTTGTATGATAGGCATTGATTGCCTCAGCTGGCAACTTGCTCTGATTTAAAAAAAAGAAAGCAAAAATCCTCAATCTGTAGCTGCTGATGTCCTGACTTTCAGCATGGAAGCACTGGAGATACAAGCAGGTTGACTTTAGTGCTGTTGTTCAGGGTGAGTTTGGCAGTGGCTGAGCAAATGCTCAGCGAGGGTGGCCTTGTGTGCATGGAGGGGAGAGAATTACATGAGTTTCTGAGACTGTTCACACCATCTGAAGCAGACAGACTCCCTTTGAACAGAGATGTGCCTCTTCTGCTTTTGATCAGGTCTGAACAATAGCTCCTTGTTTGTCCTATTCTATCCTTACTTGTTGGGAAGAGGAGCAGAAAAAAGGCAAGAAACTTTGATGCTTC
This sequence comes from Urocynchramus pylzowi, assembly GCA_013397555.1. Taxonomy (NCBI): domain Eukaryota; kingdom Metazoa; phylum Chordata; class Aves; order Passeriformes; family Fringillidae; genus Urocynchramus; species Urocynchramus pylzowi. Next base: position 392,413 of record VZRH01006359.1, read on the forward strand.
CTTGTGGGTCAAGTGGAGCAAAGATATAAACTCTACCTACTTTGGTTTTTGTCTTTTTTAAACAATAGGACTTTGACTCATAAATAGAGCTGTTAGCTTCAAATAACTCTCTGCTGCACAGGGGCAGCAGATACTTTCAGTGCCTGCAGTGACCCAGCAGCAAAATAAGCATAAAAGCAAGAACTCTGTTTAGCTCCAGAGTACATCCCAGTGATTTTTTCCTCTTCTCTGAAAATAAACCCTAGCAACTGAACCCAGACAATGTTCATTTGGATACCCAAGAGGAGCTGGCTAGAAAGTATTTGATTCTGCTTCTAAATAATTGTTTACAATTCATTTTATTTCCCTTTATTTTTCCATTTCTTTGTCATTAGAAGTAAAAAGGTGACCTTCAAGAGAGAGCAGCAGAGCAGGGCTGAGGGATACAAAGCTACTGTCACTTTCACTTCTCTGGTGCTTGCTCCTCATGGTCCTTTTCTGTAGGTTTGGGGAAACAGATTAATTGACTATGTGCACTTCTTGGTAGTTTCTTCAAAATAGTAAGATTTTACATCTTTCAGGTGGGCTAGCACCTGAAAGTTGTGGGAGGGAACTAAACATATATCTAAGGTGGATATGTGCTCAATTGGTGTTAGAAATTACTGAAGCCCAGTAACTTCCCTGGTGGGCTTCATAGGGAAAAGTGCACAAGGAAGAAAGTGATGACAACAAACAAGCACAAGTGGAGACAAGTGTTTAGAACCCTTACAGGTCCCTTTCTATCTGCTGTTTCTGGCAGCTCTAGGTCTAGACCAGAGTCTCCAGGAGAAACCAGAACTTCCCTGTGCCTGACTCCACTGAATCGCTGCAGAAAGCAATTCCCTGAGAACTGCTGGAATCGCTTGAGTTCTGGGGCTGAAAATAGGACACGTTGCTAACTTCATGTTTTGGTTTCTGGTGTTTCTCACGCAGCATTTAAACTGATTCAGACGTATTCCCTATGCAAATCTTTAATCCCTGTTGTTAGGAAGAAAAATGGGTGTAAATGTGGTTTTTATTTTTTCCCCACCCTTTTACAGCTGTATTTACCCCTATACGTCCCATGACTGCTTCCTCCCACTTCTGTTTCCTCTGTGATAATCTTCCATCTTCCTCTTAAATTTTCCATCATCGTTAATAACTCATCCCTCTCTTAATCTTATTTTCACGTGGCAGACTTTTTGTACTCTTCCATTTGCTTCATCCTGCTTTCTCTCCATTTCTTGATTCCAGTGGCTGTTTTGCTCCATCCCTTTCTTCTTTCTGCCAATGCGAGTCCGTCTCAAAAGTCTGTCTGCAAAATCTGCAAACTGAGACCTTTTGCTGCCAGCTTCCAGTAAGGTGTGGGAATAGAGGAACAAAATGAACTCAGGCTTTTAAGGCTTGCATGTCTTTATTTTGCAGCTTTGCCTTGTCACTGCAAGCGAGGGGCTGGGGGAGGCTGTTACTGAGAAGTGCATCTTTGCCTCTTTTCCGTGTGAACGTCGCTCACCCCCTACGCCGAGCAGCCTATGAGGAATCTGAGAATCTGAGCACATGGGGTGATTTTGCAGAGGTGGGTGAGGAAAGTCTGTTCAAATAAAGGTGTGACTAATTTAGCTCTGCGTGTCTAAAAAGCCCTAATGAAAGACTGTCGACGACAGCTTCAAAAGCCATTTGGTGAAGTGATTTCTAACCCCACCCATAGTCTTGGTACCGAAAGCAAATACATTTGTGCTGTCAGTTTGGTGCTGCTTCCCTGTGCACCAGAGCAAAATAATTGTATTAGTGTTTCTTAAATTTGCACGTAGCTTTTCATGCTGTGGACTGAGGCTCCAGGATATTTTGGGTTTCTCTGATAGAGTAAGGACAACAACCTCTTTATAAGAGCACATGAAAGCCCAAAGCTCTTGAAGAACGTATACTCAATTTTCCTTCTGCTGAAAGTAACTAATCACTACTGGAAAGGGAGAGCTCTTGGAACACATACATAGTGTATTCATACCATAAGCACTGCTTATTGCTGCAAGTACTTGGTGCTCACATGTGTTCTTTCTAAAAGAACAGAATCCTGTTTAAGACAGTCTTTCCTCCCAGGAGGTTATAGCCTAAGCAATTGAATAATTGAGCTGAGAAGGCATCTGCAGAGGTCACCCAGCCCAGCCTCCTGCTCCAAGAAGAGCTAACTTCACACATAGGTCACTTTGCTGAGGACCATAGGACGTTATTCTTAGCACAAAGTAGTTATAAGGGGGAGGAATAGGATTTTGCTTCTGAAATAAGGGTTCTGAAGATGGGAAAACCCTAAGGAAAATGCTTGTCTTCTGTAGGCTATGGCTTGAAGGCTGGGAATATATTGCAATTTTTAATGCTAGCTTGTCTGAGGTGGCTGGTGGTGATGTGAAGTCAGTAAAGCAAGTAAAAGACAGGAGCTTGACAAGAAATGTGAGAGAAAACTCAAAAGCAGCAAGCAATCCACTGAATGCAAGAAAGAAAGAAGTTTGTGGCTTAAGGGACACCAGAGGTAAAAAAAGAACACTGGAAATTGCAAAGGCTTGTGGGAACAGTGGACATTTGCAGTTTGGATGAAGAAAGAGGAGGAGAGGTGAGAGATGCTCACTAGCCAGGCTGAGGATTGGTCCAGCAGTGTTAACCTGAGCACAGAGGAATGTGGACAGGTGCTGGCAGCTCCAAAATCAATCTGTGGGAAACTGAGGAATGACCTTTGTGAGCTCAACAGCTCAACCTTTCCTGGCAGAGGTTTGCTTACCCTCTTCTTAAAGGAATTGAGGACCAAATGGAATAGTAAGTTACAGTAAGTGTTCCCAATGGCTGCCTTGTGTCCTGCAGGATGGGATGCCTCTTCATGCATACACTGTTGAGCAGCAAGTCTCCTGACAAACGTGATGCTTCTGATGCTTGTTTTTTCTTGCAGTGTGGCTTTATGAAGGAAACCAGCACCCTCACACTTACAGTAGAGCTGCTGTGGTCATCCCAAACAGTACAGATACTCATATGCAGTGTACAAAACAGCAGCTAACCAGGAAGCCTAAAAATCTGGGAAGTATTTTTACATTGCTGCAAAGTACTGTCTGAGTTACTGTGAGGGATTTGATGCAATCTGTTGCCAGAGACTTGAAGCTCAACTGGATGGAGCATGGGCTGGATCATCTAGCAGCTCCTGCTTTTAGTGGCCTCTGCAAAATATGAGACTGGTTTGTGCCCCAGTGGAGATGGTCCCATATCAGAATTCATGCTCTGAGGGACCTTACATATTGAGTAAGGCAGCAAAGGAGATGGCAGTAGGGAGAACATGAATTGCACAAGCCAATTCTTAACCCCTGCCCTCTCTGTGTGTACCTTGCAGTAAGGATGTAACCAATTTTCTCTGATTACTTGGATCTACTAAACAGTATAACCACCAAATCAGACCCTGCAAGACAATTTACAGATGAGTTGCCAACTGAAGATGTGGCACAGAGGTTGTGGGTGGGGGGTCAGCAAGGGGAGCTCTTTAAACAGTTGTGAGGAATATCCCTAAAATCTTGGTCTGTTCCTTGTCTGTGCAACAAACAGAGCAGCAAGGCCCCTGGGCACAGCCCTGTGGCTGTGGGGTCCCAGTGGTTGTGATGTCCCCAGCCCTGCACAAAGACAGTATCTGAAATAATGTGAAATGTGGCATAAGCAACCCCTGGGAGAAGGGCATATGGAAACACAGCAGAGATGTTTTCTAATTGTAGAAGCAACCAACAATATTAAAAAAGATCATAGAGCAGAGATTTGCAAGAATGTGTAGCTTAAAAATTCAGCATGAATTGGCACTGGGGTCCATGACTAATCACAGAGGTCCATTGTATGATTGAGTTTAAACTCTTGTTTAATGAAAGTACTTCTCTGAATAAGTCTCATTGAAAGTACAGTAAATATCTCTGAATAGAATGTCCAGCCTTAATATACAACATTTTAAATGACGGAGAAATCACCCCAACCTTTGGTAAATAGTTTGAACACATAATCACGCTCTCTGTTTAAAACTGTCATAGAATTTCTAGCACAAATTAATCGGGGTGGAGTGTCTAATTGCTGGTAACTGGATCTGTTACAATGTTGTGTGCCAAACTGGCAAGCTCTTATTATCATATTTCTGCTTGATTAAGCCTTTGCAGGAAAGGAGTTGTGATTCCCCTACTGAGGGTCCACAGCGGCTCTGGGCCCAGCCCCTGCTCCAGGGACAGTGTGGGGTGTGGAAACACTTGGGAGATGGAGTCCCAACGTGCTTCCACTGCCAAGCTGGGATGGGGGAACCTTGTTCTCAGCAGGCTGTGGTGGCTTTTGGCACTGGGGGCATTGTTGCTGGCTCTTGGCCTTGGGCTGGTCCCCCTCAGCTCCATGCAGTCAGAGGCTGCCGTGGGATAGTGGCTCTGGCTGGCAGGGTGCTGCCTGCCTGCTGGCCTTGGGGAGACCCACAGGAACAATTTAGAAACCTGTTTAGCAGAGTTAAGTTTGACAGCAAAGTTTAGTGGAAGCTCTGGGAGGTTGGATCTGTGTTTCCTGCAGTGGTTTACCAAAACCACTCTAGGTAACCCAAGCTCAGTCTCTGTTACACTACAAATGTGCCTAACAAAAGGGACTTGTTTCAGAAATACATGATAGTTGTGTTTAAAAGGTTATTTAACCAGGCATCCACTATCTGGCCAGTTAGAGTCCTCATGCTTCTGGAAATCACCGGGGCTGTCTTTGGCAGGCCCTGTTGTACTTGCTGTTCCTTTCTCCCTAATGGGGACAATGTGGATGCTGATAAACCCTATGACTTTCCCCTCTGTTGTCTTCTGCAGCTGGCCTGCAGCTTTTTGGCCTGATCCTCCTGTCCCTAACCAAGGAATATGTATTTTTCAGTAAACCTCTCTCCCTTCCCTTGAGACTGTGTTGAGCATTCTGTGGTAATGTCTAATGACTCATTTACTGACATCCTTTAAAAAGGGAACTCTGACTCTGTCCCCTCTTCTCCTGGTCTTCTTCCCTCCTTCACTTCCACTAAAGCTGATGACAAACCTTGAGCTATCCTACAGATTACATGGCAGCTATGCCACTTGCTTCTCAACTGACCATTTTTTGACCGTTGACGATTTTCTTTTTTTTAAGGGTGCATTTAGGAAGAGAGAACTCTTTTTTCCCTTTCTTTTCCTTTTCCCCCCAATCTTTTTACTTTTTTTGTTTTTTTTTTTTGAGCAGACCTGAGCCGTGCTGCTCCCTCATCACTCCTGTTCCCCGTGCTATGGAAATGAAACGTCTCTCAGTTGAGCACAACACGTTTGCTGCAGTGCCTGAAGGTGACTATAAAACAGGTGGCCTCATCTCGGGTCGTTCTCCTTTATTGATGTTATTGCAGAGTCCCTTGCTATGGCAACCAAAGCAGTTGCACCCTCTGGAGCTGGAGTGGGGCGGAGGGACGAAGGGCTCCGCGCCTGCTGCTCGGGACCAGCCCTGCTGCAGCCGGCGCCCTGCCAGCGCGGGTGTTTATCCAGCGCTGCCGTGAGTCACGGGTGCCATGCTCCACCAAAGCCACCTCCAGCAGCCTCCCCGTGAATCACTGCAGCCTGAGAGGACTTGCAACAATTCCTGGGCCACCAGAAGGATGATCTCATTGCCTGCTGAGTGGAATAAGGATAAAGTCACGTGGAACTCTGCTCCCGGAGCCAGGAACATGGCATCCCAGCAAAGAGCTTTCAGGTGACCTAATCGGGCATGTGATTCAGCGTTACAGGACCAAACAGGGCAAAGATCCTTCTCTCAGGGAAGGAAGGAAGGAAGGTACTGCAACATACAAGGAATTAATTTGAGGTGACTTTCATAACAAAACTTGTAAGGCAAGAAGCAATGATACGGCACAGGGTCTACACTTAAAGCACTTAGCTTTAAGTAATTCTCTTTGCATTGACTGTTTTTGTTTCCCTTTTTGATTCTCCAAGTGGTATTGCCTATTCTGAGTGATCACAACATGAAGTCTGGTGATGTAATCTTTGCACACTGTGTCCAGCCCGTGGAGCTGAGTTACTGTGATACCGGTTCAAACACACTTGCCAAACCTAGCTGAAGGATTTACTCAAGTTTTTCTCTTGCTGAAATAAAGTGCTTTTGCCTCTTCTAAAAAATTAATTTGTGGCAGTTTTCCATTTCAATTGGATTTGTTGTTATTTCTTAGAAATTGCTGATTTCTGAACAGGCATCAAGTGGTCTTTTCTGATTTCAAATATAAAAGATAATAACCCTTTACTCCTTCTTGTAAGACAAATCTTTATGAAAAGTGCTATGTTATTTTAAATGAAGAGTGCTAGTTCTTTTAAATGCATGAACTTCTAAAATCAAAACCAATGCAGAAAATTGGTAAACATTTTAAAATCATCTTGAAATTGTAAAAGGCTGATAATTTTGCAAAAGTTAAAAATTAACTCTTTTTTTTTTTGGTTAAGAAAGGTTAGGGGGGTGGATTTGATGAAGATGGAATTTGCATCGATGCCAATGGGGCGGCTCAAAGCTGCTTCTTGCCTCTATTGCTGTCAACTGGAGTTCAGATCTCAGGAGAAAATGGAAGAAATTTATTCCCAGAGATGCCTGGAGTTTCAAGGTGCCACATCTGCTGGCTCCAAAGCATGCGTGGGAAGAGAGTGGGCTGCAGCCAGGAGCAGTCAGCAGGGCTCAACTCCTGCACATATTTGCTCCTTGAACTGTGAGTGTTGGCCATCATCCCTCTTCCTGGGCAAGGCATGCCCACGTGTTGGTGCTAATTGGATAGTGCTGACAATCCCCAAAGTAATATTTTGGCAGCTGCTTTCCATTCCTTGACTCTGTTAGTTGTACGTTGGTGGCTAACCACATGTAACAGCCCAGGTTAGATAATGAAATCATTGGGGTAAGCACTGATAGGACTGAAGAAAATGATCCCAGAAGGGACTCCCTCAGTGTCGACCATCAAACAGCACCACCCAGCTCACATCCATTAATTTTCCCTTCCCCAGGCCTGATGTTTTCTTGAGTCACGGAAAAGCCTTATGAAAATCTCCACTGAGGATAGATGTGGTGGTTCTCAGCAGCAGGTTGGTCCAATGGCATCAAGCACCACAGCTGAAATACTTGTGAAAATTGGCCTGCTATGTTTTCCTCCTCTGTTCAGCTTCTGGTTCCAACATTTGTCGACCTCACGGCACGGCAGCCTGATTGCTTAGCTGGTAAAAGGCATGAGCTGCTATACTAGAGCAAAGAAGCCTGGAGGATGCACTGCATGACCTGGGAAGCTCTCTAATGATTTTGTAGGCAAGATGGAAGCTACTCAGGTAAAAGGCTCTTTACCTTTCCCAGGAGAGCTACTTTGCTGGGGAAGGGTGCATCTGAGCGTGGCCCAAGCCAAAGCTGGAGCACCAAGGGCATGATCTGCATGGCCTCTGTGAATACCAGCTCTCTGTTCTGACTTGCAGAATTTTAAGGAAGTGAGCTGCAATTGTGATGACATCAGGCAGCAAACATCAAATTCAGGCTGAACGTGCCTGCTCCATGGAGGTGCATCTGGAGCCTTTTGAAAGGACTTTCCTTAGCTGCCCTGCTCGCTCTTTTTTGAGTCATAACCGCAGCGTCCGTGGTGCTGCCCAAGTGCAGCAAGTGACACAAGGCTCAAACTTTGGGAGATGTGTCTCAATAGCTTTCCCTGCAGCATGTTGGGTAATCTTGAAAATGCTGATATTTTCCTTTAAAAAGTCAGAGTGTGTGTGCATGAGAAGGGGCGCGGGGTAGTTGCTGCCTTCCACATCTCTCTCCTATGGGGGCTGGAAGGGCGACACTGGCAGCTGGTTCCCCGAGGTGGTCCCTGCTCTCTGAAAGCTTTAGAGATAAGAAGGTGGGCAAAGGAGCTAAAATCTTTGAATTGTGACTATAAATGGAATGGGGGGGTGGGGTGGTTTGAGATGTTCTCCACTGAAGTGGCTGAAAAGCCAAAGTGTTTGGAAATGTTCTGAGCACAAAGGAAACAAATTGTTTATGATCCTGCAGCTGTCTCAGGCCTGCTTTATGCACAAATATGGCCAAAAAAGGTTTTTGAAGAGCTACACAGGGCTGGGGAAAGACAAAGAAGCAAGATCTCTTGGTTGGTTGCCTGGATTGCTGGAGAGGAAAAGGAGCCCCAGAGCCTCATGCCAGGCAGCAGCTCCCTTGGGGAGGGGATGCTCCAGGGTGAGTGTAGGCAGACAGAGGTGAAGCCCACTGTGTATAGCCCTGATGTTCAGCAGTGACCAAGCCGAGGCCACAGTCCTGCCAGGTGTAGGAGGCAGTGTAGCTCCCACCTCTGCCTTCTGCCCTCCCCACAGAGGAGCACATGGGTGAGCATGGTGGGGGCCTTGGACCTCCAGGAAACTTATTCCCAGTGCCCCCCAGTCAGTGCTTGTGCTCAGCTCTGCAAGCTGGATGCAGGCACCTTGTTTTCACAGATGAGAAAGCTCAGCGTGCCCCAAATATTTCTTTTCTCCACTGTCTTTTATCAGTTTATTCATCATAACAGGATTATGCTTGTGTTCCTCTTGGCCTGGTCCCAGAGGTGCCTTGTATCCTCTTGGAATAGTCTGCAGCCACAGCCAAGCTGTCTTGTTTCAGGATGGCCAGCTGGGGCTGTGTGAATGGCACACCCTAAAGTTAACTGTGTGACTGCAGGACTCCTCACTGCCAGATGATGTCTTAATTGCTTGAGACCGCAGCATAGCCCAGGCATGTGAACTGAGGGCTTCCTTTTGGGATGCACCTGGGTCTAACCAGTGAAATGCACCATGAGGTGTTCAGAATACGAGGCAGAGGCAGAGGTCTACACAAACTACTTTATCTAAAGGCATTTTGGATGAAGGAAATGTGTGTGGATATAGTATCTAATAGAAAATATACTCAAGACTCTCTCCTTTCTTTAGATTGTTTTACATCACAGACCTATGCTGCTTTTCTGGCAGTTTTTGATATTCTGAGCTTTTGAGAAGTAGAATCCTGATTCCTAGTGAAGAATCTGGCTCTACAGCTGCATGTTGGAAACAAAGCTTTGCTGTTTAATTTTTTTTTTTAAAGTGAAAGAAGGAGGAACATGGTGGGAAGAGCATAGGGGATGAGATGAATCAGACAAGCAGAGCCAAAGGCATCAGCAGGTAGTGACCAAGAGGTGTGAAATGTCAGCAGGTAGGAGCAGGTGCCCAGTGTGATTCCTTGAAGAAGAAGCTGCTCCAGGAGCAGTCGGGTTGAGGCATGTACCACGTAAGTGGTGAGTTGTTCATCATTACTCAGGGGAGCAAGACAAATGAGAAATCAATTGAACATCAAACCATTGTTTCTGATTGCCTATGTCGAAAATAAATGATTCATTGAGTGCTTTAATTGATTCATATACATGGCTAGGAGCTCCAGTCTTGATTTACAGATCTCTTCACCAGTCAGGCTGGAAAGTCTTGCTCCCACTCACTTTATTCGTGCAACAAACATCCTTTTCTCTCAGCCTTTTCTCTTCACTTACAAACTTTTTTCTCTCTCTGATTGTTTACTTTGCCTTTAAAAGGCTGGTGATTCCTCTCACTTATATGGTGCTTTTTAAATTCTTTTAATTCTTTCTTTTTCTCCCTCCCAAAGGAGCCTGGAAGGGATGGGGATGGCTGTGCACAAATCATTGGGCTCTGTGCCCAGCAGGGCAAGCAGATGACCCCATATGCAGAGAGCTGCAGTCTACAGTGTACCATGGATTTATAGTGTCCACTGCCAAGAAAGTGGGAAAGAGAACACTTGGTAACTTAAAAGCCTTTTGTAACTCCTTGTGTGATATACTGTGGAGTACTTTGTGTCTGGTAGTCTGTATGCCCTCTGTAGACAGCAGCAGCTGTTCACAGGGGCTGAGGAGGCTGTGCCCTATCCCTGCTGCTGTCTCTGTTATCCACATGCCTGAGGAGGAGGTGTTGGGGATCTGCCTCTGCTCTGCCAGAACAGCAGTTCGATCAAACAGAAGTCAAAACAGTTGGAAAAACAGGAAGGAAACAAGGGGGTGTTAGCTGTAGGTGAGGGGAAGGAACGGTGAGGGAGAGGTATCCTGCCTTGTGTAACTGGTGGGTGGTACCATGGTGGGGAGAGGTGTCAGGACAGCTGCAAGGACAGGGAGGTGCTGTCTAGCTGATTCAGGAGAGCAGGTCTCTGGCAGTCCTGACTGAAGGGAGCACAAGTAGAGAAAGGAGAAAAAAAGAAAAATTTGACAGTTATCTCAGAGTTTATCAGGCAGCTAAGGCAGAGGCAGCTTCCCAATAGCCCTGTGTGCCCCCAGACATGCAAAGGCAAATGCCCTGTCTGCCCCTTTGCCACCCCAGCCTTGTTGTGGCTGGATTCTGTTGGGTTGCATGGCTCTGCCTAGGTGTCTCTGTGTGCCCTGAGGTCAGGCTGTGGGGAAGCAGAGTTATCTGGGAAGAGCCTTCTCCAGCCAAAAATACCATAATGCCACCAAGCTCCTTGACTCATGGCAACCACAACTGAGGTGGCTATCAATAAACTGGGCAAGAGAAAACCAACAGCAAGAGAAAAAAACCCAAACAGTGGGAATCACTTGCAATTATTTGCCACCAAGTAGAAGAGTCCTAACTTAGCTGCCCAGGGGCTGATTAAGAATGGAACCCGACAAGTCACTCACAGGAGTTGTTATGGGATGAATTGGATTTATCTGTCTGAGAAACAATGCTTTTCATAGTTTTTTACTTGGTTAACACTTCTTTTAAACACTTTCTTTTTTAACACTTTTTTTTTTAACACTTCTAAAAAAAATTGTTGACACTTTTTTCACTCAGCTCTTTGCTGTGGTGCTGGGGCTGGCAAGGAGAGAGAGAGACAGCACAGGAGTTGGGAGCTGCAGGGTGGGCAGGAGCTGCTTTTTTTCTGTTCCTGCACTCTACACCATGGCTATGGGGCTTTGGCTGGCACACTTGCATCAGCCTGGTGAAAAGGGTCTCCAGCTCTGAACCCACAGGTTTCCTCTCTGATTTGATCAAATGTCTTGGCTGGATCTGTTTGGCAGTGGAACAGCTACAGTGCTGCTACATATGTTTGCAGGATTTTGGGTGATACATTTTGCATCGAAATGGAAAGAGCCCATGTCCTGTGTCTGCTCAAGGGAGCCCACACAAATGAGAATAAATCTAGAAACACCTCCTGGTCTGTGCCCAAGCTGTCTCTGATGCTTGGAGGCCTGAGACTCCCACTGCCTGACAGTGTAGCACGAGTGGGTTATCTGCCTTTGTGATCCAGCCAGGAAGGCTTGGTTTCTGCAATATTTTTGAATTTTGAAAGCCTCTGAGGGAAGGGTCTGAGTCCTTTGTCCTGTCCAGAGAAGCTGAGCAGGCAGGCACTGGTGGGACGGCCCCTGTGTTGATTGTCAGGCTGCAGGAGCTGAGATGACAGTGAGCTCTCTTGAAGCTGGGTCTAGTTGTTCCACTCTTTGATGTGTAACTTCCTTCTTTCAGCAGTGATTCAGTGAAGACAGCATAGGTTGGGTATGGTGAGGGAGGGCAGGATTAAAGAGTGGGAACTTTGGCTTCAAAATAGGGTGTTTTGGGGAGGTAGGTAGCTTGGAAGTTCAGAAAATGCAGTTTGTGGTAAAAAGAAAGAAAAAAAGAAAGATGCTAAGGATGTTGCTGGGCTAATAAACAATGTGATCACATAGCCACAGGCAGAGACCAACACCTGGAAGGATGTTGGTGTGCTTGTGCTGCCAGTTACTTCTTTTCTCGTTACTGGTTAAAAGAGAGCAATGTAAAACAAATCTGGGGAGGATTCAGTGTTCCCCTTCCATAAGCCATACATTTGCAGGGAAGTGTCTCTGAAAGCCTTGTTTCAGTCCTGGTTCTGCAAAGAGGTTGCAGGAACTAATTATTCATGATTTTATCTTGCTACCTGAAATACATAAATAGCCTAAAGGTTCCTCTGATGGACTTCTTCCAGCTCTTTGATGTGCCAAAGATAATTTCTGTACATACTCCCTCAACCTGTCCCCACTCCCTACCTGAAGTTTAATGTTTCTACTTGTTGTGTTTACCTGTCTGTACTAGACTGTAAGGTCTCTGAGGCAGGGACCTTGCTGTCTTTCATGTTGAAGTACCTTGAAGGAGTTGTAACTTCAACAGCTATAAAATGTGATATAAATTATTAAAGCAATGTCAACTAACAGAACTCTTTGGCCTTTTCTGCACTAGGCAAGATTTCTACAGGGTTGCCAGCTGCTCCTGACACCAGGCTGGCATGATTTGTGCCAGCAGCACCAACAGCCCATCCCCAAGAGGCAGCCACCATCCTGAGAACACACAGTGCCCTGGAAGACAATCCTGTCTGTCACAGCAAGTGGGCTGATGTAGCCTGTGCCCACTTGCAGTCAGGCTCCCTATGAGGTGTCAGCAGTGGCAAGGCTTTCGGAAAACCTCCACCTGAGAGGAATCATCCTGCCAGCAGCAGGACCCCATGCTCCCATGGGTTTAAAAACTATCTCCCAGAACTTCTAAAAACTCGAGTCTCACAGTGCCCTGGGTTTAAGTTCCCTTATGTGAGAGTGTACCAGTGAAAGCAAACAGATGCATCCCTGCCCACGTGAGGTAAGGCAAGAAACAGGCAGAGCCCAGCAATGCGCGCTGCCCTGCCCCAGCTCCCGCACGGCTCTGGTGCATGCCTGGGGCTGGAACCCCCATCCCAGCGTTTCTGAGAGCCTGCCCCCTGCACCCAAAGTCCACAGAGCACTTGCAGCCGGGTCTCTCTCACCTTCCTCTCTTTGGAGGCGATTTCTTTGAGCAGCCTGGGATGTGTCAGGGAGAGACCTTGTTTTTATAACCTCCTGTTATGGCTGGAGGTGATGCCTCTGTGGTGACAGCTGGGAAGCAGGCTTTGATCTGGTGCATCAATGCCTCCTCTGGGAATTCAAGCCTCTGAGCCTTATTTGCCCTGGGCAATCATTAGGAGGATTTCCCCTAAATAAAGAGCCATCAGACCTTATCAGCTGTCTTGCTATGACTGTGTCACCGCTCTTTGAAGACAGCATCTGCCACAGAGAGGTCAGCCAGAGCAATCTCTGGGTAAAAGTCCAGTGTGCACACCAAAGCAGGGCAAAACTGGAGGGACATGTCCTGGCATTAGTTCAGCCCCACAGCATCCCAGCAGGTCAGGGACTAGCAGCCATTGGGCCAGGAGACCGAGTCCCTATTAATTCCCTGCCAAGAACATGGCCTTTCAGGCCTCCCTTTAGTTTGCAGTAGATGTGGGCAGGATGCCATCAGAAGGGTCTCACCAGCAGCAGGTTTATCCCACTCACCTAGGAAAAGACTGCCCAGGGCCTGCTGCACCCTGGCAAGGGGGAAAGTTGGGCTGAGGCTGCTGGCAAGCAGGTGTTCAGTACTACAAGGGATCCCTGGCACCCACTGATAACAGCCTGAGGCTGGGCTGTCCTGCTGCAGTGGTGGGAAAAAAGCAGGGCTTGCTTTTGGGTTTTGCAGCCCTCATCACTGCAGCATCCTAGAAATGAGCAGGGGCTGGTAGAGCAACATGGTCAGGATTAGGGATGGGAAATTGGGACATCCAAGTTCTGCTTCTGGCTTTACTACATGCCCTTACTTTGCCTAACTGTAAAAATGCTAGTAATGCCTTCATGTTTTTCATGCCAGTTTGGCTTCTGAAAGATTGACCATGACATTTGGAGGTAAACTGCAGGGATAAGATGCTGTTGCACATACAGGTTGTTTTTCTTCTTTAGAGAGGCTTATTTCCAAAGACCAAAGGGAGTGGTGGATGTTAAAGGCCCTGTAAACTGGTTCATGTGGGGAGCTGCAGACCCTACATCCAGCCAGACTGCCCGGCTCGGGGCTGGCTATACATGAGACCTCAGAAGTGCCTGTAGTTTTGGTTACTTCTTTCACACATCTGCTCCTGCAGACTGCTCAAGGCTCTTCCATATTTCTTTCAATCAGAGCTATTCTTTCACTGACCCAAGCCTGCTATTTATTCACTGATGAATTGGGTGCTGTTCATTGCGGCTTGAAATACTATTTTGCTACTCGTAATGCTTCCCATTCATTTGCTGTGGTGATTGGATTCATAACAGCAGAGATGCAGCTTTCATTGATACTTGATGCAGCAGCAATACCCTCAGCAAAGGCTTTTTTGTACATAGGCTCCAAACCTTTCAACCACGCTATCATGGAAAGCCATAATGTCCCTTTTCTGCAATGCCTGGAGCCACCTGCAGCCCCTGAAAGAGGACATTGTTTCCCCATTTAACCAAACAACATGGGCAGTGTCTGTGCTGGTTGCAAGGGAGGGCTCTGGGTAATCTCTTTTTGCCCTGCCCCAGTCCCTCACCCTCCACATGCCCCCATCCTGTTTGAGGCTGAATTTCAGCCCCCACTGCTGTTTAAAACTATATGAAAGAATGTTTGCAGGGTGGGTTATTTTAGCTGCTAAATGAGCCTCCTGATATGATGCTTGCAGGTGGGGCTGGCTCTCCTGCTAGGAATGATTCCTGGATGCTAGGGCTTTACACCATCAGACACAGTTTCCTTCTAGCGTCAAAGTGACCATTGGAGAAGTGGGGGTGTTTTTCTTTCTCCTTTTCTTTTCTCTTCTCCAAAAAAAACCACTCATGTGGGGAGAAGATGCTGCACTACCTTTTGCTCAGAGAAAAGGAGTCTGACAGCTTAGCACTGTTCAGAGACAGGAAAATTACTCTGTCTAGTGAATATTCTAAAGAGATGAAGTAACAGGGTGCAATCAAAATCTCCTGTTTAAAAGAAGAGCTGTCTCACTCCTGTTAAGCCAAAGATTTAATTGTTTCACTCATATTTTGCAGAATAACTTAAGAGAAGGAATGATGGAAGCCTGTAAATGCTTTTTGATAAAGAAAAGGAAGGTTCAGACTGTAATCCATGTTGGCAACCAGAGAAAAAAAATCTGCCTCAACAGATAAGTGGTGGTTTATTGTGGGCATATCCTTGCCTGTTTCACTGAGTGGAAAAAGGAGTTGTCACCTGTAGCTCAGTGCTGTCAAGCGCCACCCAGCAGCAACACAGATGCCATTTGGCAGGGTGTGATACCAGCCCTTGCTTGTTTTGGATAAACAGAGTTATGTTTTGAAGGGAATAGCAACACTGTTTAAGAAAAAACAGAGTACTTAAAGAAAAATGGATTATACACTGAGCTAGTAAAATCCCAAGAGATGGCAAAGATTCTCTGGGCTGGCCCACTGCAGCCCCCTGGGAGTTGTAGTGCCCAGAGAAGTGGTTGGTGGGTTGTTATCCCAAGAGATGCAAAGAAGTGTGCATAGTGCTTTGAATCATAGCTTTTTCTCTGCCCCACATTTTGTCTTTCTTCCTTGTGGTTGTCTTGAAAGGAATGGATCTCTGGAATCACCTCTGCATCTCAGGAGCCATCCTAAGTGTTGGGCTCTTGTAGACATTCCCCTTCTCCTTTCAAAACCTGTGCCTGTATTTGTGTCCTGTCCAGTTTCCAAACAACTGCTGACACAAAGTAAGTGCAAGCCTGCTTCGCCTGTGGTGTGCAGAGCTTGGGGTGAGGGGCTCTGGGGAAGTGGGGGTCCAGCAGCATTGTCCTCAGGCAGGGCTCCTGCAGGCAGGCAGGAGCAAGGCCATCCTGGGACTCCCAGACACAGTTCCTACTAAAGCCCTGCAGAAAAATACCTGGCTCAGGAATAGCTTGCCGGGATTCCCCTTCCTGCTATTTCCCTCGAGGACTTAGCCACCTGTTTATCTTGTGGGAGAAGTCCACAGCTACAGTTAGCTTTGCATATTTGATCCTGTCTGAGGTAATTTCTTCATCCTATCTGCAGTATTTCTATTGCAAGCACCTATAAATGTTTCATTGAGGTGACACGATTGCTTAATGAACACATTACCTCTATTGTCCCTGTGATCTCAAATACAAATGTTGTGGCAGTCACCTCTTGTTTGTGGACTTAGTGACAGAGGTGCCAAGAAACAAATGCCAGAGCTGGCCGTGGCTGGCACTTTGGAGCTGATCTCTGCAGAAGCCCTGGGAGCTAGGCATGGTGCTACCACCCCTCCACCAAACACAAGGTTAGTGATGAATGCCTTCAGGACATCTGCTGAGAGGGCTGCAATCAATTTTGAAGCACAACCCACAGCAGCAAATATGATTTTTTTTAAAGGATGCAGGGCACAATGCCTTCAGTTCCTACTGAGCAACCTCAGGATTGTGGGCGTGTGGCACTCTTGAAAATCAGGCTGTACTTGAATGGGAAAAGGCAGAGAGATGTATGACAGGAATGATCAGAGATACACAATGCTATCTATATGAAAAGAGACTGAATGTCATATTTAGCCTAGAAAAGGGAGGACTCAGGGCTGGCTGTGACAGGTCTGCAGCGTGATGAACAGCAGGAGGAATGGCTGCAGTTGCTTGTAAGGCAACCAAGGGATGTTAAATGAAATCATCAGGCAGATTTTTTTTTTAAGGCATGGAGAAGGAAGTCTTTTTTTTCACCCAACCATAATTAATTGGTGGAACTCATTGCCATAGGATGCTTCAGGTGCTGAAACTATACATTGGTTCAAAAAGCAATTAGGCAAATTAATGGGAAAGCAGGCTATGGAGGCCTGTTAGAGCTGCTGCTGCAGATGCTGCCTGTGGCCTGGGAAGTCCCTGGCCTGCCTAGTCCTGAGATTTGGAGAGTTGCATCTGGCTCACTGCACTCTTTCCTGATAACCCCTATGGGCCAGAGCTGCAGAACAGCTCTAGTGTGTCTTCTTTTCCCAGGGTTAACCATGCCAGACTGGAAATACTCCCTCTGTAAGGATTTTTCTCAAATGTAAAAATCAAAGGACTTCTGAATATCACAGTGGGGTACTGGGAGGGAGGGAGGAGAGCTTGGCAGCTCTCACTTGTCTGAAGTGCCTTACTGTGGGAGCTGTGTCTTTGCCTTTGTGCCCCTCCCTAACTTTTATGCTGGCAGCAGTGTTTCCTGACCAAGCCAGCAGTGTGGGTACCAACACAGAAGATGCTGTGAGGCTAGCAGGACACAGAGAGGAGACAGGGTCAACTTAGCTGCTGTATCTGCACGTTTAGCTTCGCTTCCATACACCTGGACACATTGTCCTTCACTCCAGCACACTCTGGTTAATTGTGGCATGTGAGATGCCACTAGATGCAGGTGTAACAGCAAGAAATTGCAAGGAAACAGTTCCCACATACATACAGATGGAGAGAGAAGTGTAGTCTGCAGACTGTGATTAAAGCTCAGTGCATTTACATTTTAAATGCTTCAGTACCCAGTCAGTTTAGATAGCTTAACCTCTGAGAATTAGATAGCTTAATCAGACAGAAATAGAAGCTGCACAAAGAAAGCTCTATAAAACCTCAGGGCTCTGGGTACAGGAGCCCCAGCCTTGACTTAATTTTTGTTTAATGCAGCAGTTTGCCAGGCACTTTTGAGACAAGCATAAGAAGAATTGGAAAGAGATTTCATGTGCGAAGATATGTAAAACAAGACTTGTGATTTGTTTATTACATGAAAGAACACAGAGTTTAGGATAAAAGGGTATAAAATAAATGCCATGGGAACCCAAACAGCTGCACTTTTTTCTTGGCATGGAGAGAGGTAAAACACAGATTGTGTCAGGTTGCCTCATCTGAACCTGCCTGCTTGGGTTAAGTGATGCTAACGTTGCCCTAGGTCTGCCCTACCCAAAAGTCTCTGCTGCTTTGCAAGGAGGTTTGCAGTGGGCTCTTGTATGCAGCCATCCAGACCCTCTGTGCTGCATGCAAGACATAGGAGAACTGATGGGGTGTTTGCTGTAGCTGCAGGAGGGCTCCCTCAGGAGCTACAGGCTTGGGGTCATAAGGACACCGACCACGCTGACGAGGGGACAGTCAATGGAAGTGATCCACAGAGAATAAATCTGGAGTGACTCCAAGGCCGTTTATTGCAAACCAAAAATTACCTTTGGAAAGCAGTCTTGAAAAACAACAGAGGTGACAGCAGTGCCTACCTGTGGCACAGCATTCCTGGCCTTCCATGGAAATTTGTGAGCTCTGCTGTATAATCTGGTCTCTTACTCCTGGTTATCCTATCTTAATCACTTGGAAAAACTGTATTCACCCAGGAGAAATGTACTCGCCCCAAGGCGTGCGCGCGTGGGATTATTTACCCGCGCTCCGGAAGGGCAGAGCTGCTCAGTGCAGGGATGGGCAGTGCACCCTGCAGGGAAACCCTGCTCAGGCTGTGAGGAGCTGTGCTCAGCCTTTTCCCCACCAGACAATAGGCATTTCTTTCACAGAACTGGGAGAAGCTTGTAAGGAAGGAATTGCAAGGTGCACAGGCACCTTCTATGCCCTTCATTAATACCTTGGATGGTTTGGTGGCTTTTTGGTTTAAATTCTCCATCCATTTATCATCATACTTCTTCCTTCATTGTTTCTTTCCTTTGTTTATTCTCTTTTATTTCACTTTCCTCTACTGATGCCTGAGAAATACCAGAGAAAGGTTCATTTTAGACACTATTCACCCTTGTCCTTGTTTGCCCACTCCAAGTACACTCAGCTAGGCTCTCTCTCCTTTCACTTTGCCTGTTTCCTACTTTGATTGGGTTTGTCTCTGCAAACAAGCCCCACCTGTCAGGGTGGTGGGAGCTCCTTGGGATGCAGCAAGACACCATTGCCCCCTGCCCTCTCCCCAAAGCTGAAGGCTTTAAGGCCTGAAGTGAAGGTGAAAATCTCTGCAGTGTCAATCCTCAGCCAGATAGCATAAGGTAGTGAGGAGGGAGAGGCTAATCTATTCAGGTCATTAAGATGTGGGCAGAACTCAGTCTGTCCTAATGCTCTCCTTTGAAATCCTATATGTGTATAATTTGTCCTGTGCTCCAGTGGATCCTGCCTGAAACTGGTATTGCAATTCTGTTTCCATGCATCTGCTTTTGCATTCAGTACTTTGAGGTAGTTTACATAAATGGGTGGCTTTAATTTGCGTTCCCATTGTAGCTGCCTTGCAGCTGTGTGGGGTTAGGCTCCCTCCACCCAATTTTTGGCGGGGGCAGAGTTACTGAAGGCATGAGGAGCCCTGTGTGAGGTAGCAGCAGGCATGTGCTCTGTGGCAGAGGATGGGGTAGCTCTGCAGTGTCACCTGCCCTGCTCTCACAGCCCTCCTGGCTGCTTGGCAGTCTGTGCCACCTTGACCACACAGAGTGGGGCCACAAAGGTTGTGACAGTCTGTGTGAGCCCACGAGGGACAGCGAGAGCTGACTGGGATATCTTTAAACCTAACTGACTTTATTTGTACAAGGGTTTGTTTGGTTTCCTTTACGAGTGACTTTGAAGGATCAAATTGTTCCTAGAACCTGCTTTCCAGGCTAATTGAGTTGCCATTAGCCATGACCATACCTGCAGCCAGTTGTTGGTATCCCTGTCCTGTTCCACACCAGCATAGAAATTGTGGCAGGGCGTGGGACTTTCTGCACTAGTGTTTTGCTTTGCAGCATACACCACAGCCCCACTCCAATCTTGATTTGGGGTCTTTGGATGTGACCACAACAGATACCTTGTGCTAGGCCAGGCAGGCCTCTTGTAGACATGAGTATTTCTGCTGTTGAGAGGCACCAGTTTTGTTTTGGCAAAGCAAATAAAGCTTTCACATGTAAAGGCAGGGCAGCAAGAGGCCTCCCTGACAGTTGGTGTCCTTTCATTGTTAGCCAACGAAAAGGTCCTAGGAAAAAGATACCATCCTGCTACCTGCAGGGCATCTCACACTACTCTTACCAGCTTTGATTTTAGCATCTTGGCATAACTGGGTGTGTGTGTCATTCATGTCTCCCTTTGCTGTCTGTCTCTGAAGGCTTTACTGGAGCTTGTGGCCTGGAGCCTGCATGTGCGCAGATGAACACAAAGAAATGACTGAGAGATTTATGTTAATTCATCGTTCTCCAACACTCAGAGCCATTGCATTGGTCTGAGGTCAAAGCTGAAGCTTTCACTGTAAACAATAACTAACAGATGCTGTACTTGAAACCAATCTCTTGTCTGTCCTAGGGAGACACACAACTCCTTGGTAAGTGCAGGAACTGGTTGTGGGGATTATAAAGCAGAGAAGAAGACGCAGGGAAGAAAAAACCACACCATGTTTAGTGCTAAAACTGTGGTGAACAATGTCAATAGTAATATACAGGCAGAGAAAAGACACCTCACCTCACATCCTTCCTGGCTAGATGTTTCCTGGCTGAAGAATTGATTTTGGAGTTTGGCAGACAAAAAGAAAAACTGAGACAAAACCTGTTGTTTCTGACAGACCTAAAAAGTCATTCTGTCTCCAGATTGTTCAGCTCTCCTCAGTGTCACCTGTAAGCTCAGCAGCAGAGCCATAGCAAAGCTTTGCCATTTCATCCTGGTGAATCTTCTCACGTGCCAGCAGTTTTTAGCCAAGTTTTCCTATCTCCCAGTCAGGGAGCAGTGCTTTTCCCAGATGAACTCCAGAACTCCAATCTGGCACTGCAGCACAGCTACTCCTGTGCCTGGCTAGGCTCACAGTTTTGGCCAGTCACTACCATGGGGCAGAGACTGCTTTTACCTCTCCCTGTCCCAGCTGCCTGTGTATAGGCAGTGGTTGTAATGTCACTGTGCCCCAGTTATCCCCATCAGTGGGTGGACTCAAGAGATGCTACCTGAGCCCAGGCATCAGTTTGGACCAGTGCAAACCTGTCAGAGGACAAGGGATTTATTAGTCTTTTTTCTCCTCACATCAGCTAGTGGGCAAGTTCAGCCTGTTCATTTGCCCAATTCCATAGCTAACTGGAAGGTGCTGTGAACTACGGCCATATGACAAGGATTTGGTGGCATTAAAAATCTTCCCCCAGCTGAAAGAGGCCCTCTCCCTTCTGCTCCCAGCACAAACCACTGCCTTTCAGAGAAAAAAGTACCTTCCATTCAGCTTATTCTATCAGGAAGCCCTGTACTGAGCTGTGCTGTGAGGGGCTCTGGGTGGAAACAGACACACCAGGTTCCCTTGCACCTCTCCTTGCATGCTGTGACTCACCAGCTCTCCTCTTTCATTCTCCATCAGAGATGCAAGATCCCTGAACAGCAAAACTAATTCATGATTTTTTTTATGCAGCTTCTCAGGCTAAGGTGTGCAGCTCATGGAGAGGATTGCCTTTGAAATGAAAGGTGATCTGAAACTTGCTGTCAGAAACCCTCCAACTGGTCTCTGCCATGTTGCTAGCACAGATGCCAACCCCCCTACTCCCTTTTTATTTCTCTCTCCCCTTTCTTCCATTTCTTGCATGGAGCTCTTTGGCTGCACCACACTGTATGAACTTGTAGGATTAATGTGACTTGAAGCCTGAGGCTATATTCAACTCGGATTTATGTCAGTAGCATGGGGTCCATGGTACTGGAAAGCAAGCAGGCCAGCAGTGGCTGAAAGTGCTTGTTGTCACCTCTGCAGCCTGGATGTGCAGGAGAAAACATCATGTTTGAGGGGCCAGGAGCTGGGGATCCTCTGAGGGGACATTCATATGGCTCTTCCTCTGGGTCAGTGCCGTGCTGCCACCATCCCCTTGTGCCTGTGAGGATGAAGGGGGGTCTTCTACATATGCACCATAAGCCATGGTTGAACTGGGCTTTTGGGCAATGAGGTTCCATGTGCTAGCTGCTCCAAGGCCCCATAAAACTGGGGAGTTCAGGAGCCAGGGAGGACCCCTGAAAGTGCAAGGTGACCACGTGTTTCTTACAGGGCGGAGGCAAAGCTTGCAAATGCTCTCAGGCCATGTCTGTGCTTGGGGCAGGCTTTGGCGTGCTTAGCCCTGTGGCCCACCTGCTCTTTCAGGGTGCCAGCCAGGGTGTGTGGGGCTCAGGGCCATCTGTGTCCAGCTCCCCCAGCACCACAGGTGAGATGGGCTGGGCTTGCACAGGTACCTGAGTTTTCCCTCTCCAAAAGGTGCCGCAGCAGAACTGGAAGTCCTGACCAGAGGCCGGTGTGCGAGCGTGCTGGGTGGCTGACGAGCCTTGGCAGGCCTGGAGCGGAGCCTCCTTGGTGGCACAGGGGATGGTGCAATGTGGGACCTGGGAAACAGGGCACCTCTGCACAGCCAAGGAGGCTTTAATGTGACAGTGACATACCACAGCTCCTGTTTGCCTGTCAGCAAAGCACAGCTGAAGTCAAAGGATGAATTACCCTTGGCTAAGGATGCCATCTAAGTTAGCTTAAAGCCCAATAAGGTAGGAAAAAAGAAGTTTTATTTTTACAGCTTCCCAACATCAAATTTCAACTACAGTAGATACTGATTTGCTTTCTGAAATTAAATATCAAATTAGCTTTGAAATTATTAAAAAGCTATTTCTGTTCATTACAGTGGGGTCATATATGGCTAGACTCTTCAAATTTATTAATCTCACAACTGCTCACCAGGCACAGACGGCCCATTTTGTCTATCAGGCTATGATGCTACAGCTTTAGTCCTGTGTGCTCTTTGAGGCTTTCTGTAAAGCATCAGGTGCTCACATCACACTTCAGTGCCTGCATGTAGCAAGGCTCACTCATACTTCTGTTTAGTAATAATACAGCTACCAAATGTCACCTGTCACAGGCAACTAAGCAATGTGACATTGGTGACTCACCCCACGTTCCTGGGAACACCTTGGCCATGGACACACTTTTGTGAGTGTACCCCACCCTTTCCTGCAGGCTTTAACACACCTTGACTGCAAAGCACCTTAGCATGTGGTCTTCCAACCGCTTAGCTGCTTGGCTACCATGAAAGAAACCTGCTGCTGTACCACCCGCTCTGCATAATGTATGGTTAAAACACCTCAGTGGTGTCTACCTGCAGACATTTGCCACTTAACGAGCTGGGATGAAGAAAGCATTCATTTTAGAGTAATCTTAAACTGAAGTATTGGCACACATGTGGAATAATGAAAAATAAGAGATGATACACTCTATCTTTGCAGTTAGATGCACTTGATTAGGTAAATGAAAAAATAGGGTTATTTTGGCTAATACAGTTAGACTTGGACAGAAACACTGTATTTGCAGATTCATCCCATGGTCTACTATAATTTTTTTTCTCACGTGGCTTTATAATTTGTATAAGTGTATTTCAAAGTTATGAGATTTGATTCCATTTTCACATTGGTTTCTCCGTTTTACATTGGGCCCACTATAATGCAGATTTAGCTTATCCCTATTCTCATTTTAACCTAAATAAAGTTTAATGTTACAAGCTGTGGTTGTGTTTGCATTCTGCTCCTAGCTCACTACAGTCCATTATATTTGTCAACAGATAAAATGAAAATTTAGCCTGGTAATCTGCATCCTAAAATTTTTTTAGATGTTGCGATTACCTGATTTGCTAATATATATTTCTTTTACCTTTCCCTCCTTTTGTTTCCACATTCATTTATCTCCTCTGTTTATAACAACTTAAAAAATTACAAAGCATATTTCCCACCACATAACTAAGCAATTGTTTAGTTATGGTAGCGTTGATAAGTAAAGTAGTTTACAAAATAAATGGGATGGTTTTCACATCTTTACAGTGGGATAACCCTTCCACTGTGGAGAGCAGGGTAGACTTAAGCCTGCCTGACTCCAAAGAGATGGAGACAGAGCACAGCAGCCAATGCCCTGTGTAAACAAGACCTGGCAGTGTCACTTCTTTCAAGTGGGCTGTCCCAGGGCGGCGTATTTCTACTGAGCCAGTTTTCAGCCTCTCAGCACCACTCCCCACGCAGGATGGGCGTGACAGGTGCTTTTCTGCCTGGTGTGCCTGCATTTTGATTGTTACCCTGAAATTTTTGCACCGTCCAAACCATGAGGATAGGGTTTTATTTTACAATTGCTTTTCCTAGGGAACCCCTCCCCAAGGACGACAGGCAGTTTTGTGTCCCATTTGCTGCCACCGGATCATCCACAACCACAGGGAAAGCAGAGATGCTCTCCTCCAGTCTCCCAGGCTCTTGGGAGGCTGTTGATGAGCAGAAGGGCAGAGGCTGCTAAACTCCCTGTTCTCTACTTAACCAAAATAAGTTATGACAGAGACGGTTTTTCCACCCCATAAACTGTGGGCCATGCAGGAGCCCCTCCTTCCATTTCCCAAACTCATTTTTGGCTGCCAAACCTACCCAGACTGACATCATCCTCCACTAAGGGTGAATCAGCGTGGTTGGGGAGTATGGTTTTGCAATCTCTTAATGACAATTCGCCGCAGCTTGTCCCTGTATCAACTGTCCAGGGAAACAACATTAGTGCCCAGTAAGCAAGAAACAAGTTCCAACTTGAGACTTAGGCAATGCAGCCGTGCACATGGCCCGGGAGGAATTTTGTTTCTCAGCTCCATCTAGTGGCACCGGCTTCGGAAGGACGGCGGTGGCCGTGGGAGGGGACACGGCCCGTGGGGACGGTGGGTGTCCGTCAGGTGTGTTTAATTACAGCTCTTCTCCCTTCAGATAGATGCATGCATAAGCGTGCATATCACTGTGATTCTCTATCGTAATACATACACAAAAGGGGCGGAAGAGTTGAAATGATGCAGAACCACCAAAATTAGGCTCAAAGCTGCTCTGTGTAGTCCCTTGCTTTCCTGTCACTCTTCTGCTTTCTTTAGGGGGTGTTTTGCTCAGTTACTGCATCCTGTCTCAGTCAGAAGATGAGCTCTGGGACCACCACTGGGTGTGCCTGTGTGTCACTTCATGAGACAGGTCCTCAATCCTGAGCTAAACTGCTCTTTTGAAATGCAGTATATAATATCCTAAAAGGAGTAGTGAGGTATGACAGCAACTACAGCAAGCATGATCCAAAGTAGCTGTGTGGGTCTCGAATCTGCTGGGGAGTGTTTGGGCTGGGTCTCAGCTTCAGCCTCAGAAAGACCTCAGCCAAGCAAGCCTGGATGGAGTCACAAAATGCCATTTATTCCTGGCCAGGGATCAGCTGGGCTTCAGTGAACCTTGGAAAGTCAATTCAGCTTCAGGAGCCAGAATGAATAAGATTATGTCAATCTGTTGGCAGGTTGTAACACTTTTTCTTTTCATATTTCCCATGGCAACTTAATGTAGGAGAACCAGAAAGTGAGAGTGACTCAAAGCAGTGGAGAAGGGGTAATGCCAAAATCAGCAGGATTGTGAAAAGCCTATTTGCATTTTTCCCTGGGGATGCTTGTTTTTAATATACAGAGGTGCTAAAACTTAAGATATTTGCTTATAATGACATGGGTTTTCTTAATGACATCCTCAAATAGGAATTTCTTGGACATACTACTCCATTTGGAGATGGGAGTGAATAGCAGGGATTCACACTCTGCACTTTGCTGAGTAGAGGCACGTTTGGAGTGGCTTCCTGAGTCCTCAAGAACAACAAATCCATATGAAAGCAATGCTCAGCTTTTACACGCTGCAGAACCTTTCAACTTCAAAGTGCTTTGCGCACATTAACTCATCTGAGATGCGTTCCGTCATGAAACTGTTATGCCTTTGTTTTTTTGTACCACGCTATTATTATAGATATTAACCTGGTGCCTAGAGGCCCAACTGAGCTCAGGGCTCTGCTGTTCATAGATGGAATAAGAAAACAACTTCTCTATGTATGAGCTCACGATCTAAAAGAGTGGCAAAGGATGGGAACGGAGAGGGAAGTACTGGGAAGTGAAGTACGCCTCGTGTCGCTCAGCCAGCAGCTCGCGGGCCACAGCCTTTATGAGTTCAAGGCCAGCACGCAATCCATTGGCTTCTGTGCTTCCTGTTAATGTCAAAGTTGGCAAGAAGGCCTGACAGCCATTTTACCTCCAGATCTGAACAGGCTAATACAGTCAAAATTGTGTGCAACACCCTCTCAACTAGTCTTTTGCTTGGGTCCTTTCCTTCTTGTCCCTTAACCCAAACCAAGCCTTATTCTTATTGAAATCACTCTTTTCCCACCATAGATAACTGCCCCCCACCCCAGTAATAGTGTCACTGTTTGTGACCTCAGCTGGATAACTCACACATCTAACTTACAGGGTTGTGTATGCATACACATGTGCTAAGTGGGAGACAATGTCAAATCTCACATTTCTCAGCTAGAGGTTACTATTGCACCTGCACTACAGTGTCTTGACAGTTTGGCCACAGAACAAATGTATAGGTTTGTGAGATCTGAAATGAAATGTTTGTGAGATCTGAAATACAAAAGCTTTTCTAGCAGCTCAGATAGTTAATTTGTTCAATGCTTTGAAACTACAAAAGAACAGAAAAATAGCAAATATTATTACTAACAGTACTTATCATAAAGAATTTGCCCATGCCAGTGAGGAGCATGAATCCAAAGTAAATTCAGAAATGTGCACGTAAAGTGCTAGAAGGCTGTGCAACCTGGGGCATCTCTGGGGTCAAAGAAAAAAGGAAAAAATGAAAAGAAAATCCAAGGAAGCTGCAAATACAAATAAATGGGTTGCAACCCATATGTTACAAATAGTAACTCGGGAGTCAATAAGTACAGGGGTGTATGTCCAGATGTTGAGTATTTAACTGCATGTAGGTTTGGAGACTTGATGCCAGGACCCTTGAAACACAGGAACCATTAGCTTCCCAAAAATAATTCTGTGGGAAATCAGCCCTGAGGATCAGGCAGGTCCTAAGAATTTACTACGGAATGAAGACTTTCCTGTGTGATTTGACAGTGGCTACAAGCTCTGTAGCAGATCTCTGGAGGATGGCTTTAGGGCAGTATATAAAGGCTGGCCTTTCAAACTACCTAGGTAGACACTTTCCTCCTAGAATAATTTCCAGTGTGCTTTAGAGTATTATCCTAACATCCCTCTGACAGCTATTTCATTCAGCTTACATTTCATCCTCCTCTCTCCTGCCTTGTACAAGGAGATATACTTGTATAAGTCCTTCTGGGGCAGAGGCTTGTTCTGCTTTCATGTGCCTAGCACAATGAGGCCCCACCTTGAGGGGCCCTAGGCACCATCCTAATAAATAAGCTGAATTAATTGCACGTTTGTCTCCTTTATCCATGTGGGAGGAATAATGCTAGTGGACCTTTATCTTCTGTTGTCAGTTTTCCAAAGTTTGCTTTGGGTGTTCATGACAATTTAGGCATGTGGCATAGAACTTGCCCATGCAATTTATCTTGGTGAAGAGCTTAATTCCTGCAGCTTTTCTGGGACTTGACACCAATTTTTAAAGTAATCTTCACACTGGTAACTTAAGTTCTTGTGACAGCACTCTGGCCCTCTGACCAATTTCACACTGGCTTGGTAATGGCAGTCAGGAATTGACAAACAGCAAATACATAAATTATCTAAATTGTGGAGAAGCAAATAAATAAATACTTGTAAAGATTTTGCTTCATCTTCACTTTGCCTTTATGTAATTTATCACCTTTCAACATGTTGCCTGCACTTTTTAATTACTGCAACCCTTCCATCATTTTTGTAATTTAAAAAAAGCCAATTATATGACAGCCTTGATTGAGTAATAGTTGTAGTAAAATGTACACATGTGTAAGTAAGGATAATTGTTCTTTCTTGTTTGTTTTTGTACTATTCTCCTTTCAGATATCTAGGTTATATAATTGTTCCCTTTGGCTTGAGATCAAGTTTTCAGATCAACGGTGGCTCTGCAGTAGTGCACTGGGGAGCTGACATATGGCTAATCCACCTGACAGGCTCTGGCTCCTCATTCCTTAAAAGCATGTGGATGGAGGATTTTGATGTTAGAATGGCACTGTCAGTCATGTATTAAGTGAAATCAAGGTCCCAATCTCCATCTCTAAACCAGCACTAAGAATAACAAGCCCAGTGCTGGAATGCAGTGCTACTACTCTTGCACATGGGTTGCAGATATGTATGAGTCTCAGCTTCCTCTGCATAGTGGGGGCATTATTTATTATATGCTTAGCAACTCAGAGTCAGACATGTATCAAACCCAAACTCATCTCTTTTTTCCCTAAAGTAATCATAATTAAAAACCACATTTTTGAGCCCTTCTCTTATGGATGTAGGACACATGATGTTTTGTCCTACCTCCAGAGGCATCCTACCAATGAGATTTCCATGATTCAACTTATGACTTGCTCTTGCCTAATGTGTATTGAGAGAGTATCCAGCAGACCTTCCATCAGACTGCAACACTGAAGTGGCAACCGAATAAACAAGAGATGACAAGGTGGGCAATACTTTTTAAGGGGTGTAAAACTGAGACAAAAAAATTAGCTGAAATGTGCACTTTTCTCAAATGTGTCTTAATACATTTAACTGTAAGGATGTGACTAGGTTGTGCCCTCAAGTATTTGCAGGAATGCAGGCTCAGGTCCACCCACACAGCCCACCAAGCAAGGTTTCATGTGGGTACAAGGTATGTGTGCCCATTAACAGCAATTTGCAAGGGAGAGACCTGATAAACAGCTCCTTTGCCAGTTGTTGTTGGGTCATTGACACCGTAAGCCAATAGAAAAATAGCTTTTCAAAAAATGCTCCTTAGATACCACAGCAGGTGTGGTCCCTTCAGATGGATGAGGGCAGGCTGCTCTGGAGCATGTAATTTCATTTCCCTCTTCAGAAGGAAGATGCTTGTAGCGTTCTAAAGGCAAGTATTAAACAGAAATGCTAAGAAAAACGCTATTTTCAGGATTTAGAAAGAGGACTCTAAAAAGCCAAAGGCTTTGCGAATGCCTGAAGAAAACAATGCAATTAGATTATTAGATCACTTTGCAAGTAACCAAAAAACCCCTGTAATAAAAATTACAGGATGTATGAAACAAAACAACTGTGAAACACTGAGATGCTGTCTTTCTTGAGAATAAAGATCAGTTTGTTGCTATCAAAAAAAGATATAAAAAAAACTGTGCCAAAGTGATATTGCAGCATGAGATGATGGAAGTATATAGAGGTAGGGAGAGATAAGGGGAGGAAGGACAGATTTGGCTTGCTGGTGCTGCAGGTGGGGAAGCAGCATGGGGACTTAGGATACTCCAGGAAGAGCTTGAGCAAGGGCTGTGCTTTTTGGGTGGAAAAGACAGAAGAGGAGCCAATTCAGACCAATTCAGCCAATTCAGAAGTTTGAAGGTGTTTTTCTTTACATTATTAGAATTTATATCTTAGTTCTTTCAGATGTTGAGAGTCAAGAGGTTGACGCATTACATTAAACACTGAGTTAGTTCACCTACTGTAAGCAGCAGCTCTGTAATACAAAAAACCCCACACATTTAAGCTTTCATTTAACTCATTATATCACTTAAGTGGTTGAAAGAGGCAATGCATCCAAGGACATCTGAAGATATTACACTATCTTTTTGTTGCACTCTCTTCAGTGTGGTCCTACCACTAAGCTTTGGTAACCATTCTTAGAATTAAAAAAATGCATTTAAAAAAATTACATATCAAATTTGTAGGCCTAGCTCTCACAGCTGGGGTCAGAGGAGGGGCTGCCTTAGACTTTTTTGTCAAATTTAGGTTGAGTACTAGAGCTAAAAGAAAAACATTTTCTACTAATGAATTTCTGACAGAGAGGAAAGCTGAGAAAACTCGTTTCAGGTGCTTTATGCTTAGCAACACGTGAACCCGGCATCTTGCGCCTGGCACGGCTGCCCTGGCCAGCCCTGATGGGCGCCTGCAGCCTCGGCGACGAGAAAGGCCACGAAAAGCCACCAGAGGCGGCACCCCGCATCGCCTCCCGCTAGCAGACGGCATTGACGGAGCTCTTTGGAGAACACTTGGGAGATTTTCTTCCTCCTGCTCGGAGCTCTTTAGAGAACACTTGGGAATTTTTTTCCCCCTCCTGCTCGTTAAGGGGAGAGGCGAGCCTCGCCAAGGGTTAATTAGCGAAGGGGGTGCGGCAGCGTGCTGCAGCCGAGCTCCATTCTAGCTGGCCCCGGGCGGCTCTGGGGCTTTGCTCCCGGGGCATAAACGCCCCCAAAGGAATGGTGCCGGCTCTTTGGGGAGGTGCTGCGAGCAAAATGTTGTTTTATGGGGGCACCAGGCTGGCGGCCCGGAGCCCGCCCCTCACGGCCGGGCCGGCCGCGGCCGCC
>VZRH01006359.1:422480-477772 GCA_013397555.1 Urocynchramus pylzowi
CGAGGGCCATTCCCCGCCGGCCGGCGGCCGTGCCGTGTGGATTCCCGCGAATTCCCGAATTTTTCCTGACAGGAAGGGAGTGCGAGGCACACATAGGGCATGGCGCAGGCAGTGTAGCAGAGTAAGAGATGAGGCTGGGGTTGAGAGCCGTTTAAAGTCTGTGTTAGGGCTATTCATCGCGTGGGTGATGGGCATTTTGCTCGGGGTTTAGGTATCTGCTCGGGAACAAAATTTTGTCTTTCATGACATGCATTAAAAATGGTCATGGCTGCTCACCAACCTGCTTAAAGGTACGTGGAGTAAGGAAAGTAAAGAAACCTGAGACTTGCTGGTGGGAGAGGGTGAATCTTAGTGACCTCTTGGTGACTGATACAAGAGCTGGATTTCAGCACTGAGTGAGACCAAGACCATGCAACTTCTGAAGTAAACTACAGGTGAGCACCACAGGCTGAGAACTGGTGCTTTTGGCAGAATTTCAATTTTTTTCCCCCTTAGTCTGAACAGTCAGACTCAAGCTTCTGTTCTCCATTAAGAGATCCAGTCTTGATTTGGAAACACCAAGCAAAGATGAAAAAACTTTCCCTGGGTACCTTGCTTCTTTGGTTAATCACCTTGTAGATTACACCTTTGTCTGATTTCACAAATTAGTATTCTTGGCTTGAACTACAGAGTTTTTCTGGTGTGTGTGTGTGTGTGTGTTTTTCTTTACTGTGTTAAAGATCTCTCTAATTTAATTTTCTCCTTTTGAAGGATTTATATGCGGTAACTGATTAATCTCTTTAGTCTTCCTTTTGATAGCCCAAACAGCTGGAGCTCCCTAGGCCTCTCCTGTAAAGTATTTTCTTAAGCTCTCACCTTTTCTTTGTGGTGCTTTATACCTCCTCCCAAGTTCTTAATCAAAGATCTGAGAAACAAGCTCTTCTTCCACTGTTGCCTTCCCCTGCAGCACAGTGCAAAAACAGGGACTGTGCTGCACACTCATTTTGCTTCTTCAGATGTGTCTGTAGTGTCTTAATTTTGTCTTAAAAATTCTTTTCAGGTTCTTTGCTTTCTAGAATACACTGTTGTCCTGCAAGGCTTATGCTTGCTATTCTAACATTTATTGTATTACATTTGCTTGAGTGCTATGTATTACTGAACTGAACTTACCTATTATCAAGTTATTTTACTCTTTGTCAGTCTCAGGATGTTAAACGTTCGTGTGTATGCATCAGATG
This sequence comes from Urocynchramus pylzowi, assembly GCA_013397555.1. Lineage (NCBI taxonomy): Eukaryota > Metazoa > Chordata > Aves > Passeriformes > Fringillidae > Urocynchramus > Urocynchramus pylzowi. The sequence goes on from VZRH01006359.1 coordinate 423,698, forward strand.
TACAAACATGTACGCTAGGTACGGTTTTACTTCATAGAAGAGGGAGGAAAAGACTTTTGTTTATGGGCTGTGTACCCAGAATGAAACCCTGCAGAACCCCACTAGAAACTGGCTCAGCTGATAATGTTTCCCCAGTATCTTTGTGAGCCTGCCAGGTTAGCCGTTTTTGAGTGCATGTTTTGTGCTTTCATTGTTGCAGGGTAAGTGCTGCCTTTTAAAGTGCCGTGCCCTGCAGCTCTGTGTCAAGCGCTCTACGGAGGCTGTTGCACTTCCATGATAACCACTGGCAATCAGTCCCGCAGTCTCGGAGCGTGCAATCAGGTTTGTGAGCCGGTGTCTATTCCCGTATAATCGGACAGGCCAGCCCTACTTATGTTCTCATCCTTTCATTCTTTATTGATTGCCTTGCACGGGTTTTGCCATTATCTTGCCTTGCACTGAGGGTTATAATTACTGATGTCAACCCAATCTCCTCTTCAGTGAGTATCAGTACAGTGCTTCAGTCTCTTGGCATGTTCCCAGTTGTTTGAAGGGGAATCTCTTTTCAATGTAATCAGAAGAGGTATGAAATTAGATACTGCTGCAGCCCCTAAGTCTCATGAGCAGCTTGATGCCAAAGGCCTGGATAATGAAAAGTAATCATGACACTGATACTGTTCTGATTTGTTGATCCACAAGAACATCTTGTATCTTTAAACCTCTATTTGACCTTCACGTTCCTGTAAATTTTATACTCTTTAAAACTGTAGTCTGAAGGGGTAAATACTGTACTTTTTCTATGGCAATGTGTTTTGCATAATCCCTAGCAGGTATTGAAACTCCATTTTCATTCTTACCGGTGTATTTTATTTTCTTCATATGAACAGTAAAGAATAACTGAGGGACTGTCTGTATCATTTTACCAGACCCTAATCTTTAACTGGGTTGTAACCAATTAATCTGACTAGGAACAGACACAGTCATCAGAGCAAACAGCCATCTGTTCATATCCTCCCTTTTAGCCACTGCACAAAGTAGTCTGAAAGATGTAGGGCAGGAAAGAGAATGGGCAGATAAACTGGTCTCCAGAATGATCCTCCAAAGAATCTTATCATTCTTTCCAGGAGAAAGGGATATGAATTGAATCCTCAAATCGCATTTGTGAAGAGGAGTTCCATAATTAATTTCTTTCTGCTTTGCCTGACTCTCTGCAATTGGAGCTGTACCTTTTGCTAACTAGGAAACTTCTGTTTCAGTGGTGAGCACTGTTTGCCATTACCAAACCCTACAGAGAGGTGCAGGCAGCCATCTTAGACTTCACAGTATGGCTTAACCTTATCCATTAATATATATAAAAATAATTTGAGATTTTGGAAGGTCAAAGATTCACACATGCAAAATAGAGACTTAATTAGAGAGGGGGTTTTTGGGTTGTTTGTTTTTTAATTAGGATTTTTTTTAGATCTAAATTATCAAAAATCCTTTCTTAAAATTTTATTCTTTAAATTTTGGAATTATATTGCTAAACTTAGGAGATTACATCTGTGCTTAGTCTCCCGAGGTGTGCACCAGGGTGGTTTGCAGTGGTGACTGTACTTGTGGGTATACCTAGAAGTTTGGAACAGGAGCCAAAATCTCACTGATTATAGACAGTAAGTTCATTATTGATTTAAATGGAAGGTCACTTAACCATTGGTTTTCATAATGTGGTTGTTGAACAAGAGGAGGGGGGTGTGATTTCAGTCATATTGGTAATTTTTGTCTTTTTCTTCTAATTCTGTGATAAAACATGTGACTTCTGTGCTCATGAAAAAGAGAAGTGTTTTGTATGACAGGTGCTTTGTGAACTTGAAAGAATAAGCTTGTTCTGCATCCTCCCCTGATTTTCCTGTTATTCCAGTCCTAGCTTTAAGTCCTTCCCTGAAGCACCGACTCAGCAGCATGTTGGATGCAGGGCTGTGTGGTGACGTCAGTCAATTGCACCTGCGTCAGAGCTCTGAAATGCAATGTGAGCTATTCAGTGAAGCTCCTGGCTAAATCTGTAGCTGCTCCTGATCTGTAGAACTGCAGCTGTTTCCTCTGGTGGCAATGTCCCTTTGGTCTTGCACCCATACCCCAGGCCTGCTGCTGTCCTACTCTGCGTGGGGTGCCTGTGGTGATGGCTCTGCTCTGTCACAGGCTACAAAGCTGGTGTGCCCAGCTGTGTGCAATGAGGGGATAATGGGCAACGTTGAAATGTTGCCACAAGGAAAGTTCCATTATGACATGGAAAAAAAGTCATTCCCATGGGAGTGGCAGAGCACTGGAAACAGAGCCAGAGATGTGATCACTCAATCCACATTGACCCTCAAGTGGACAAGGCCCAGGATCTCAATATTTACCATGGACTTGACCCTGTGTGAAAAACGTTTTGACTAGGTAACCTCCACATATTATTTTCAGCAAGATTTTATCTTTTTGGATGATTCTTCTGCAGTCATTAGTACCAGTTCCTCATGCCAAAGTTCATTCTGGCTCTCTGGATGATAGAAGTCATGTTTTCACCACAAGATGATTAAGAAGTGTCCTTACGTTGCTCTCTGAAAATTACTCTTTTTTTCCAGGCTTCTTATTTTGGTGGCAATACCTGGGAAGTCACTCAGATTCCCAGAGTAGCTGGACTCTTGTCTACTTCCCCAGGTGTGGGCTAAAGCCTTAGGATGGAACACAAACTCCAGAGCATAAGGAATTGACAATGGTCATTAAAAGAGGTGATTTTGAACTAACGGATGTCTTCTTCACTAATGTGAATCTCCAATTTACTTCAAATTACAGTTGTTAAGATCCAAACAGTAAATATTACTTTAGGGTACTGAAGCAATAGCTGCATTTCTGGCTTCCTTGCTGGGAGTTAGTGGCTTAGGTAATTGGGTTCACTGCTATTTGGAGCATAATCAGCAAGCATTAATTCTCCATACAGCCAGCATGTAAAATTTGCAAGAGCTGCATACCATGCGTGCTCAATCAGTGTAAATCATTTAGCAGCCCGCATAATGGATGTCTGGCTTTTGGACTGAAAAATCCACTTGGTAATACAGGCAAATGAGTCATGAACAAGTCTTCCAGTTATATATAAAATTATTATATCCACAAGAGACTCTGAAAGCTGAAGAGATTTTAGCTTTCCAGACAGTAAAGGGGGAGATGAAATGCTATTACAGTATTTTCATTTATTCTGAGTATTTTTATTCAGTACCAAGATGGCTTTTTGTTCATTTAGTAATTATTACTGACATAGCCCAGCTCGAATTTCTTGAGGGACTGGAGAATATTCTTCTGTTCAGTAAGGGTTCATGGTAGTGATGAACAGATGTAAGCAGATCTGTCTTGAAAATTTGCAGCAGTGTTCAATAGCTGCAGCTCTCTTCCCTGCCTGAATCAAAAGCTGGTGAATCTCCTTTGGTCTTGAGGAGCTGTGTGAAGTTGCTGTGGGAATCAGAGCCTCGCTAATAATTCAGCAGAGATTTCCTGAGATTAAACAATCAGAGTATGGCCCTCATTTAGACCACTGACATCAGAGCAGAAGTGTGTTGGCTGAGTATCAGCAGCTGCAAGGGAGGCAGATGATGAGCTTCCTCCTTGCCAGTGGATGTCATACCCCTAAACCTTTTCACTCAGTATCTCTGCCAGTCAGCAAATGTTGTGAGCAGTGAAGCATAGATTTGAGCTCACTTTCTCTCCTTCCTTGAATAGCTCCTGTGTAATAGGAGAGGAAACATTGCCCCCTTCCATTGTATACCCGTCCTCTTGCTTTCAAAGTCACAACATTGAGGAATCAGCAGGAAAATCAAATATCTTACAACTTCTTATTTGAAATGAGGGTTGTTTAGCCCCTCTTCAGACAAAATCTATCCTCACTATATATTTTTTTCCTGAATTTTGTCGACTCTCAGAAAACTTTCTTCTCTTGACATTTTCCCCTTCTCTCTCCCATGCTGGTTTGTGCACCCATATCACAGATGAAATAGGCACATCTTTGTAAGTGTGACCTTTAGCTGGTTTGTTGCAGAGAATAAAATGCCAGGGGTCAAACTCACTGATTCTTAGGGTTTGCCTGGGTTTCCTTGTTAGGCAGAATTTGGCCCTGTAAGTCCTAAAGAAAAAGAGGTTAATTTTTGTACAACATTTCAGTTGCAGGTGTGAGTGGGTTGTTTTTTTGGTTGGTTGATTGGTTAAGGTTTTGGGGTTTTTTGGTTTTGGGGACTTTAAAGCAAAATGCACTGATTGATGCTTTTGAGTTTTCCTTGAAGATCCTGCAAAACTCTATCAGTTACATTAAAATAAGAGAAGAGGGAAGAGGCTCTCTTGAGTTTTAAAAGGTATGTATTGATACTCTGCACTTTTTTCCAGTGCAGAGTCTCCAAGTGCTCCATTATGATAGAGAGCTAGCACTACTTGCTGCATCAGGAGAGGAATCCTGCTCCCAGAGAAAAATGCAGTTATGGAAATATGTCTTTTTAATGCTGCCACAAAAGGCTAAAGCACTTTGCAAAGATCTGGTCTCCCCAGACTCACAGTTCTAGCTCCAAGTAAGATAAGGGATGACAATTGCTCATAGATGTAAAAAAAAGGAGGAGGAATAAGAAAATGTGGATTAGAGATCAAAGCTGTAACATTTTGTAAATGGTAACGTGAGAACCTCCTCTGGGTCATGGATCTTTTTTTGTTTGATTTGTCTTTTCTTCCTGACTAGCAGATAGGGTTCTCTCTGCATAATTCTGTTTCTCTCTCCTTCCCCCACCTCTTTTCTTATGCCTAGAAACCCCTGCTGCAGATCAGGGTGATGTGAGCTAGCTGCTTTCCTGCTGTACAGAATGAGGATTAAAAGGGTCCTGCCTGAAAGGGTGATGAGTGATTTGTGTGAATCTCACTAAACCCAGCCTCCAATTCAGTTGTTCTTCAGTGCTAGTAGAAATAATTTCTCATTTACATGGACAGTCTTGAGGTGACAATCAGACTCAAATCTGCCCTTTGGAAAAGAAGTAAGGTTTGTCCCTAGGACATTATGTATAAACAGCTGCTTCAAAAAGCCATCCTGGGATGGCTGGTTGTGGAATCAGTTCGTACTGAGGTGTCATCAGTATCTCTGCCCTGTCTTGCATTGTGCTACAGCTTCATAGCACTGAGCAATGACAAATGTGAAAATTCAGGGAGCTAGTGAAATTCAGCAATGCGCATTAAAAATTGAGGAAAAAGTCTCTGGTAAGGCAATTAATTAGGTTAACAACCAGCCATGTTTTTCATTCTATTTCTAGATGGGGAACAAAGAGTTGACATAGGCTTTTATTTCAGAAGAATCACTGACAGGACTTCCCAAACTTTGCTGGTGACAGAAGGCAAGGAAGAGTAATTGATGAACAGTCATGCAGATGTTTTCAGAGCTGTTAAGATTTATGTGTGAAGACTGTTCAACCCTGAAGATGCAGTGTTTTCTGTAAGGAAGAAACTGACAGGTCTGTGAGAGACAACCTTTTCAATTTCTCTTCTTGTCAGTTTAATCCTTCAGACCTGAGAGTAAACTGCATATTACCCCCCTGCTGTTCTTGGGTGGTACAGTACTCACTGCAATGGACTAGCCTATTTTTTCCTATGTGATTTTTTGGTTAAAAATAATATGTCCAAGTGTATGACTGGACTGATACAGAAAGATAAAGTCACCATGTCCATGACATACCATGTACATATATACAGTGTCCTGGAATACAGTACAATACAGTATAATATATATATATATATATATAATATTCTATAGAATATATATAATATAATATACAGAGTCCTGGAATAGAACATCTAAATATTTTGGTGTTGAGATATTTCAGTGTCTATGTTGGTTAATTTAATGTTTTGTGTCTATGTGTTTGAGATTGGTGGCACTGCCACCTGGTACTGACCTAGAATAGCCAGCATGAGCTGTCAAATATCAGGCACTACAGCCAAGGGATATTTATGACTTTCCTCCTCTGAAGGCATTAAAGGCCTTGAAGGAACAATTTGTGTAGAGACTTCAAGTAAAAGGTAATACAATAAAAGGCTATTTTACTTTCTATCAACATGGTGGGGGGAAGGGAAGAAGAGTGTGGTATTTTTATGATATTGGACAGAGACACAGTTGATACAGTCTCAGTGTTTTAAATTAGTCTGGTGCTGAATATGTACCAGCTAAGTAAGGAAAAAGATATTATCTGTACTGGAGAAGAAAAGTAAGCAAGTCCTTATCTAAAATTTAATCAAATTTTAGACTTCAGTCAATTTCTACAAAATAGTTACATATCTACTAAATCAGATATTGACAGATAATGTTGTACAAAAGAAAATATAGTGGATTGTAATTGGGTTTGGGGGTAATACACTTTGTGGGAAGCCAGATTATTAGGATAATTTTTCAATTTGACTTAACCTGTTACCCTGTGAGGTTCTTGTCATTAGACTGTGACAGGCCTGACTGTCCCACTGACTTGAAATCTTTGTTCCACCTGAAATGTGGCCTACTCTTGTACTTCCCTTTGCTAAGATATCCCATGGCTATTTATTTGCTGTCCTTTCTCTTCCTTAGACAAAATCAGGCTTGTGAAGTGGAGGGAAAACTTCCTGATGTTATGCCATTATCTCAGTTTTTAATGACACATGGCCATCTTGAGACAATTTGTTATTTCTCTACTGCTTTTTAAGGTCACTACTTAACCAAGGTAAGCAAATACATGAATTGAGTAGATGTTCTGACACTCAGATCAGCTTCCAGGATTCATAAATGATCAGAGAACGGGTCCAAATCTGTCTGAAAAAGTCATTGAGATTAATTGTAAAGATGAAGCACAATATGATATCACACAGTACAAGCCAAAGCAAGGCGAGGTGCAGAATTAGGCAGGGCTCTTACATCAGCAGTGAAACTGCCCACAGTGCAAGTGAGAGCACTTGCTGAGAAAGCACCGGTATGCAAATATTTTTCTACTTGCACACTGGTCTCAGCTTCTTACTCAAGTCTTCCCTAGGACATTCATTTAAAAGAAAAAGGGTGACCCAGTTTTGGGGGAATCTTAATCTTTAACATTTTAGATTGCTTGCAGGCGATGCTTCTGTTTAGATCTCATATAATGTCACACTGGCTGCACACCTTGTGCAGCTGATGGCCTGAGGGCAGCTACTCTACCTACTTTCAAGGCAACTTTGTTCATATTATTCAGGAAATGGACTGCTGAATGGAGGGGGTTTTGCTCTGTGAAGAGCAGTGGGTTGTATTTGGATGTTAATAGCATGTTCTATAAATGAAGAAGGCAGAAGTTGAATAGCTAAAAATGTGGTAGAGGGCTCAGGAATGTTTTTTAGCTGCTGCAGAATTCATACAGACAAAGAGCTCTGGCAGTATGGGTCTGGGTAAGGGCCTAGAGAAATTTTGGCTTTTCTTATAGGCTGTTCTACCCCAGATTCTTTCTGTTTTAGTCTCTTGTATTTATTTTGTTTATTGACAATTAACAAGTCTCACTTATTTTGTAATACTGAATGAGTTTGTTTGAACCAAGACCCGCATATTGACTTGTTTTATGAGGTATCTGGTACATAAAGTAATTAGCAATTTAACTGACAACTCAGATAGAGAAGTTCTCCTGGCATGAAGACATAATGCAAATGTTAATAGCTTTTCTTTCAAAAGCAGTGCTCTCTTAAAGCCATAATAGGAATAAATGTAATTTGGGATACCTGAGTAGGGAAGAATCCTGAAAGTGAGACGTGAATTCAACTTAAAAGGCTCAGTGTTTTTTGTGGTAAAGGACCCTGGTATGTAACAGCTCAGCATTGCACACCTGCCCTTCAGGGTGAAAATTTCTGCCTCTAACTCTTGTACTTGGGCCACTGTATAACTCAGCAAGTCTTTTCCCTGCATGTATCATTGCAACATACAAATAGGTGTCCATAGCATGGGAATATACAGAATGCTGTGAATGAATGATTTTTGTCTGAGCTGCTAGTGCAGCTCTTTCACTGGGCTATCTGGTTGGATTGTAAGCCTTTTGAAACAAATAATGTTTTCTTGTGTAAGAGACTCCAGTATTCTTCAAGGGCCCATAGTCCAGTTGAAGAGTAACCTACCATATGTGTAACCTACAACATGCAGCTTGGCTGCTTTTGTGGCAATGTCACACATGGAATTAGGATTTGGTGGTGGAGGGGGAGAAGTAGGGGAAACAGTAATGGCTAACTTTGTACATGTAACCTACTTATCTACTAATGATATGATAGACAAGAGAAAAAAATGCATGAAGAAATATTTCTTCCTCTTTGTCTATGAACTTGTATAACACACTAGATATATTTCTGCATGCTTTTTGAAAATTCTCTGCAGCACTCGCTCCTCTGTGAGCATATAGGATTATGCATTAAGATGAAATTAATCCCTCATTTTGAAGTGCACAGGCTCAGCATTTGCCACAGCTTTGCTCTAAGAGAGAGATTCAGACATTGTGGTCTCCACCAAAGAATGGCAGATTGTTGGCAGAGTCTTTTTTTATTTGTTTCTGCAAGTGAAACAGTTAATAAATCAGTCATGCATTATTACTGGATTAGCAATCACACTCCCAAATGCTACTAGCTGTTCTCACTCTTTCTCCTGAAGATTACCTTTAAATCCTATCAGGGGACAAGATTCCTTTTGCCTTGCCTGGCATTAGCACCCTAGTGACCTACAGCCAAAGTCAATAATCACTAAACTAGCTCTTTGTCATGGTGGAAGAACCGACTGCCTTAACAAAATCCACTGTTTCTTAAGAATTTCGTTTCTCTTGTCAGTGCTTTCATTTTTTATTTTTTCCTTTGTTTAATTTTTTTCCACCTCAGCCAATCTGAAGCTGAACAGAAGGAAGTTTGCCACAATGAATCACTCAAGAATCTGTTGTGGGGTCACACAGAATGGGAGAGTTTTGCAAGGCTGAAGACTGCAGAGGAGCTGGAACCAAGAAAATGAGGAAGAGGTAGGTACTTAACAAATTCTTTCTTTCTGGTTAATTAAGCTTTCTTACCTCTTGTCTGCAGCCGAGTGTGGTCTGTAAACTTGCCTGTTCCTTTTGGTCTGAAAGCAGAGAAACAGCACTGAAGACAGGTCATAAATTGATGAGAGAATTAATTCATGGTCTTTGAGCTCTCCTTGTCTACAGTTTCAAAGGAGAGTTACTTAAAAGTGCATGTTGGACATATAAAATGGTGCAACACTTTTTTGTTTGTTTTGAGATGCTCACCAATGAAATGGCTTAACTCAGCAGTTACTACTTATTTTGCCTCACAAGCTACTTTGTGTTTGTTTTCATGGCATTTGTTTCTTTATCACTGAGATTCATTTACAAAAGAATTGGAGTATTTTATATGCAAAAAAATTCAAAAAGTAAGATTACACTTAAGTTACCATCTGCTTCATTTTTAAGGAGCAGTTATTTTTAAAATGTTTGTGTTTGAAACCTGAAATATATAGATAATAAAATATTTTTAATAGTAATGAGTATTCTTACAGTTTCATTATGTTTTACTGCATGGAGGTTTCCTGTTAATATATCTGTAAAATATTTTTTCTTATAGCCTTGTTTTATAGCAGGTTTTTTGCTAACCTGTTACTAGACATGAAGGATGGTGTGGAGATTTAAAATCTTCTTAGTATGCAGACAAAGATAACAGGATATGAACTGAAAGGTATAAGCAGTGCTTAAACTCTACCTTGAACCCATTGATGCATGATTGTGCAAGTAACTTCTTCAAGTGCCTCCCAGTAAATATGCAGCCACGGTATGTTTGCAGCACTGTGCTTTCTGATATGATCAGCATAGTTATCTTCTGGGGTGAATGGTTAGATGAAGGAATGGGCTAGCATTCAAAGCAGGGCTCACTGTGTCTGACTCTTAAGGTGTTAGACTGTTTCATTCAGAACTGTTATTTCCTCAATTCACCACAATGTTAGTTCATAGTGTTTCTTTTCTAGAAACTGCAAACAAAAATGATGGACAAGGAAGTGTAGGTGGGGGTTAATGTGAGAAAGCAAACACCAATGCAACTGGACAAGAAAGAGCAGTTAAATGTTTGAGCATTGAATCAAAGAGAAAGCTTTTCCAGTCAACTCAAATATTTTTTCTATGCGTAGAGAGAGCAATCGTGGAAAACAAAATCTGGAAATCACCCAGACTGAAAGCAAACTTTGGTTCATACCAAGAACTTCCTTAAACTAAGACCTAAATGGGCCAACTTGCTACCATTTAGTCCTCCACACTCACCTAATACTTATTCCTCTGTGGATAGTCTCAGCTCACAAGACTGCATTGAAAATTCAGGTTATGGGCTCATCATTGTGCATGGAATATTTTGCTGGCTTTCAAACCACTTCTTCCCTTTCTGCTGTTTAAGCAATGTTTTACTGGCTGCTTAAAGCTCTGCTTCATGGTGTGTTCACTGACAGACTGGCTGCCTGTCTATGACTGTTGGAGCTCCAGCTCAGCAGACCATGCATGTGGTCCCCACTGTTGTCATGCCAAGCACAAAACATGACGAAGGAGCCAGAGGACTCACATGATGTTTCTCTAATGTTGGGTTGCTTTCTTGCAGACTCAGAACACTTACTCGATTACAATGTGAAATTTTATTTGTTCTCTTTGGATTTCAGCATCCCCTCAAATAAGGTAATAAAATTTTGCTTGCTCTATAAAAAAAAGTGGAGGAAATGCAGTGCAAGTGCAAATACGCCTATACAGTAGCTATTTGTGAAATGATGTGACTGTTCTAGATGAAACATGATTAAGAAAATAGAGAGGTCGTAAGATAATTTTCAATCCTTTAAAGCTATGAAACCCTGTAGTGTTCAAGGAAACCCTGTAGCATGCTACTATCTTACACTTTTCTTTTAAAAAATAAAGAAATTAGATGTGCTGTGTAAACATTTGTATCTAAACTTGGTATGGTGTGCAAACCTAGTGTGATGTAAGGAAAGGTCATTCAGAGAATAGACTCTAAGCTCTGTGGCCATCAGGAAAATTTATTCAGTTCCTGCCCTTTTTTTTTAAATCCTCTTGGGCAAGGTTCTTTGTCAATAAGGTCTCTCAGGACCTAGGCTACCTATTTGCAGATGAGGCATTGTAATGATGAGTACATGAGGGACAGTGAGCTGCCTCAGTGCTGCTCTGATGGGAACCATGTAAGTACCTACAGTAGTCACCTGCTCTCCCTGCAGCAGACCCTACCTTGAGGAAGGTGGCTTCATATTTGGGTAGATGATGAATAATATTTCAGCATTGTGGGTTGGTTCCCAGGCTAGTATTCAGTGGGCAACAGGAAATCATGTGTCCACAAAGAGACAAGCTTGAAATGCTGAGCCATTTTACCAAGCTGGAGAAAGACCCAGTGCTTCCATCTTGTGGTGAGCATTATTTTTCCTCATTGCCAGTGCAGCCTGAGGACACTGGAATCGTGGGCCATGACTAGGTTTTAGAGGTGCTGTTGTAATACAAACAGTACTGCTACCACTAAGCATCTTGCTTTTTAATAGTGGTCTTCACAGCAAAACCCCAAACCCAAGTTAATTACAAGAGGCCGGGGAATTATTTCAATTAGACCAGGATAGCAGCCCTCTGTCCACAAAAGCAGCTTTAAGCACAATTCTGCTGGAGCAAGTTCAGTCCAGCTCATTAAGACCAAGTGTTAAGACCACAGCCAGATCCTAAACTGTCTGAAGAGCTGCTCTGCTTTTGCTTGATAACATCTCTTTTTTTCTCTCCTGCCCAGCCAAGCTGAGACCAGTAGCTTTCACCTAATGGTGACTCTACCCTCTGCACCTGCCCTAGTCTGGGAAATCAGAATTTGTAAACCTTCTTTCATGCTCTTGAGATAATTTCCCTTCTAATGTGTGCTTTTGTGCTGGTTTGATTGGATAAACATAGGTAGAGGAAAACGTATGTATGCCTGTCATTAGGGTTAGTTGTTACAATTTATTTATGGTGCCTTCTAATTCTTGAAATTTTGTGGGACCAATGGATATCTTATGTTCCACAAATATTTAAGCAAGCTCTATCTGAAGATGATGATTTTGCAGTTTTTCTCCTTATGAGTACTGACCTCTCAATTTTGTTCTGCCAAGTGAGTCCCATTGGATTTTACACCTGCTGCTCCTTCACCTGTCTAGAGATGAGTCTGGATACAGCTGCTATCATACTGCTATAGCCAATGACTCCTCACAGGACTGAGGTTAGGCTTTTGAAACAAATGAAATTTGTAGTCACTCAAGTTATGTCAATCAGAATGGAAAATTTTAACTGCAGTTCTTCTAAAGATCAGTACAGGGTTAATATTGATGAAATGTTGTAACCCCTGATTTTTTAAGTCTCCTAAGAGCAGGTTGTATCCACAGTGGCATCTTCTTGGACTCAAACAGCTGTGAGACAGAAATTCTTGGCTTTAATTCGAGTTACAAATACCCCATTTCCTGAATGGTTGCTAATTTTGAAGAAATGAATACTGCCCAAATGTCCGCAGCCTGTGGACACAAGAAACATCAGTTTGACAGTGTTAGGAACAGAGGATGGTGACATAAGGCTGAGGAGGAAAAGGACTGAGAGAAAAAAAGAGATGGAACAAGTTGATGACTGCATGGAGATGAGAAGTAAGCAACATGAGTGAAATGGGATAGATGGGATTAAAGAAACCCAGGGAAAGTAATAGCAAGGAGATCTAAAATATGCTTGTAACTAGTAAATATGAGCACAGAAGCAAGAGGGCTTGGGAGGAAAAGAAGGCAAAAAAATAGAATATATAATAAAAAAGGCCTTGCTGAGCTGACAGAAGAATGTCCCTGGAGGAGAAGAATGCAAAACTATAAAGAATTGGGTATTTTGACTAGCTTGAGGCAAAGCACAAGTTCTGGCAACAAGGGAAATTAAATTCTTTAGAAGAAGGAAAAAGTAGATTTTTGAATAACATAGAACTGACATAGATTTGGAGTTAATTTCTAATGTTATTATATTGAAAGTTGGTTGATCAGATGTTATGCTAAAATACTTATATTTTATTTTCCTGGGAAGCAAAATCACGGAGAAGTTTGCTGTAATTTTTTAATAGCTTTTTCTGAAAAAGTCTGATGTTTTCATTATCACTACTGGATGGTATGGTGAATGATCCAGAGAGCCTGACACCCAAGGATTTGTATTTTCCTCGATATGGCTATGCCTGCAACATATATGAAAGATGCCCCAGACAACTTGAGGCAGGCTGAATGTAGGTGTTGTACAGTGGTTGAAGCAGCACAAGACTGTTCTGCATGTGCCTGAGTAATGTTGGAGCTGAAACCTCTCCTGTTGTCATTGCTCTTCTTTCATGTGTACATCATGGCAGTCATGCACCTGACTGTAGTGCAAATATGTCAGGATTGGACATCAAAGATGTGAGAACAATGTCAACACTTACAGAAATGTGTTAATTAATAATGAAGAATATTTAATGTTCTATGTACTGGTTCCTGCTTTTCTGCCTGCTGACACAGCTTTGTGTCTCACTAGTCCTGGTTACTGCTAGGAAAGTGCATGCCAGAAGCAAACACTCCATTTTAGCAGGGCTGGCTACTGAGGAAAACCTGTGCTTCTGAAAGCCTTCATTCACTTTAAATGGGCAGTCTAATTTTTGTTGGCAGGAATAAGGTTACAGTTAGATGATAATCTTATTCTCCAGCACAGTGAAGGCCATAGAAAAAATGGTTTTGGAAATGGCTTCCTCTCTTTCTAGCTGAAAAATGACATTTCTTTAGAAGGAGTTGCTTTTTCAGCTAAGTTTTTGTTGAGACCAAAAAATTTCTTTTCAGGTACCTCAAACATCTTAGCATAAATGCTTATAAAAAGACCTTTTCAGAACAAGACTTGCAATATAACAGTATTGTTTTAAGTAAAAAGGGTAAAACTCCAGTTTAGTCCTTCATGAGTATGGTAAGTGGTGTTTTGAATTTTTAAAATAACTTTCTTAGAGTATCTTATCCTAATGCAGGAAAATAAACCCCGTCAATTCAAACTGGTATTGACCCCCACACCATTAAAACCTCCTTTCAGGCAGTTGTAATGAACAGTAAGATCATCCTTAAGCCTCCTATTCTCCAGAATAAACAACCCCAGCTCCCTCAGCTGCTTCTCATAGGACTTATTCTCTAGACCCTTCCCCAGCTCCATTGCCCTTCTCTGGACATGAAAAGTGATATAAGTAAGATGCTTTCTGCTTGTTTGCTTTCTGCTTTCTCTTCCTGACAATGCAACTGCTGGCAAATTAAAGGCCAAGTAGAGTATTGGATAAAGACATGTTCAGGGAGAAGGTGTAAGATGAAATGTCCAACAGAGCATGTGAAATCTCAGGGCTGAGATAATGTGTAAAAAATTACACAGACCCTCTATAGTGGGATGGTTCTTATAATTATATATAATATAATATATAATTGTAACAAATAAACAACTTTATCCATAGGCACTCATAGGCATAATTTTGGGTTTTGAAATCCCAGTGCCAATATTCATTACCAAGTAGAACTTTCTATGATGTTATGCTTTTTGTAATTAACTCGAATTTTTTTGTAGAGACTGTGGAGTTGACATGTTAATAGGATATAACAAATACACAGATATTGGAAGCTATGGTGCTTTTACTATACTGGATGTTCAGCACTGTGTAAACACGGTACAAAAATCTGCATATCCCAGACAGGGCTGTTCTGTTTCTTCTTTGAATGCTTCATTGCTTGGATAAGTTAATTGTACACAAGCACAGCATGATTTTCCCTAGCTGCTTCCTTTTGAGCTGAGGGAAAACACTTGATAAAGGACAAAAAGACTAGTTTGCAGCAGATCAGTTAAAGTAAATCCCATTTTAATTGGAAAATGTGGGGCCATTTATTCTTATTTAGTCATGTTGCCTGCCAAATATGTGCCTTCTATCTCCAGCCACTTCAGCACAAATCTCTTTAATGTTCTTTGTGTGTATGTTTAGTAATGGAAAAGTTTGTGTTTATTTTTCATACTGCAGAGTTACTGAACTGCTTTTGCTTAGATTTGATACTTATCTTTTTAAAGACTAGCTGGAAATTACCACCTTGAAATGTGAGTTTCAAAGCTCCTCACAAACTGTAGAATTATCAGGAGATAAGGAGAGATGAAAGAAAATTTCAATAGAATGTTTATTCATTTTGCTTTTTACCTTTGATTATTAGTTACCTACAAGGAAGACTCTTTCCTTAGGACACTATGCTAGCATTTTGAACATCCAGACTGTTGTCCCTGAATAGTATTTTGTCAGTAGTTTCCAGTTGCTTACTTGTCTTTTATTTACTGGAAACTACCTTACCTTCACTTGTGTGGCTGACTTCAAACCTTCTGTGAAACATTCAATTTTAAAATGAAATAAAATATGCTCACACTTTACTAGGGCCAACCATTTTTGCAAATCTGTTTTGGAGTGCAATCCCATGAGTTGCTGGATTGTGCAGGGTATAAACCTCTGCCATGGGGCTGTGGCTGTGAGAAGCAGAGCTAGGAACCTGTGCCAGTGGATATTCTGTTGAAGGAACAATGACAAGGAACAACTGCCTGAAAATACAGAGTCTCTTTAGTATTAAAAGGATCGTATTCTTTTCTGCAGAGGGTCCTCTGGGTTTTTTCTCCTATTACAATAAAGGAGATAGTCCCTTTCTTAGGTAATTCCAAGTTCCAGTTTTACTAGGCGTGTGTTCTATGTGCCCTGCATGTCATGAAGGAGTTGAACAGGTTGTACCTTAATTTGGAAGAGGATGCATAAATAGGTGGTGCTTATTCTTTTAGTGTCTGATTCAAAGACCTTTTAAATGCAGTAGAAGGTCATGGCCAACTTCAGTGAACACTAAGCCAGTAACTCCTGTTCAATGATACAGTCACTGCCAGACTGTAATCACGTGGCTAGAGGTGCTTTTGCAAAGGATACCGATCATCTCATGGCTCAGCCTGATTTCTTATCCCAGCTCTCTCATCAGCATGACTGCTTTCATCTTTTTGCCTAGCTTTGCAATAGCCTGAAGCATCATAAAATCCCTCAGCTGTATGCCCTTTGTTACATATAAGTGTATTCTTTGACAGACTGCCTGGAACAGACATATTCAGCTAGCATTGAAGTCTATATAAATAGGAATGTTTTGAGGTTCTTTTGTTGCTGTTGTTTTTGTTTTGTGTAGGAGGATGGTATGTTTTGTTGACTTAAGATGTTTTGGGAATTTTAGAGACTTTTTAGTGGTGCATTTGGTGTTTGAAAGCAGCTGGATTATTTTGTCTCTAAACTTGCCAAATGGAATTTATTCCACAAACCCTTTGGCATTTTCCAGAATATGCTGCCAACCCTGACTTTTTAAAATAACTGTAGCTTTCTTTCCTTATGCTGTCATCTTGTTTTCCAAGTATTTTTGGTATAGAATAAAAGCTTGAAAACATATGCATAAGGTTGGCACATTTCAAAAAGAAGTTTGAATTTTTAAGGAAAAATGGGACGAGAGACAAAGGCATATCAGAATGCAGACCTGCTGGGCATATAGGATCAAATGTAGATCATCTGTTTCATGCTGTGGCATGTAGAGAAATCTCAGAATTCACTTCCAGCCAGTAATTGAGCATGTAAAAAGTGTTTCTGAGAAAATGAAAAATCATGAAATATTGCTGTCCATGCAGTGAACACTGCTATTTTCTCATCAGTTTTCTATGCAAATTGTTTTTATTTTGCTTGTATTGGTCTTTTCAGCAGGGGTCTCATGCAGAGTTCCTAGTGAAATAGGAAGGAATACTCATTTTGAGCACTTTCAAATGTCACCACAAATATTTCTGCTGAGTATTTGAAAAGTCCAAAATTGTGAGAAAAGACCTCTCTAATCAAATGTGATACAGAGTATACTGCTGCAACTCATGAACCCTAAAACACATAACCTTACAAAACTTTGTTTTTCCATTTGTCTGAATGCTGGCATTGTATTGAAAAATCTTAGGAAAGAACAGTGATGATAAGCAAGCTAATAATGCCCTTAAAGAAGTGATGCATGGGAAATTGTTGCCTGCTTTGCAGTCTTGTCATACATTGGAGTTAGGATTGCTAACTACTCTTTCAGAGGGAGAAGTATCTCTTGCTATTGCTGAGCAAGGAACAGGAACATTCAGTCTCAGGGGATGTGCCAAATATTTTTGATGCAGTTTAGGAATATACATGTACACATCAGGTTCTTGCTTAGTGCTGCCTGGCCCAGATGGAGTCATAAATAATGAATCATTGATGTCCATGAATCATGGTCCTGGCATTCTCCCTACAGGTCTCTTGCATGATGGGATATCTCCAGCCAGTGCTAATCAGTGGGGATGACATTTTCTCCACAGTAACACTGGATTGCCAGCTTCCCAGCAGGCAGAACAGCTTAGAAAAAGGAAGTCCTCCTAACTTTTTCTTGACTCTTGTCAAGTCAAGTTTCAAGAGTCAAGTTTCTTGACTCTTGTATGCTTAATAGTGGTGGGAACTGGGCACCTTGAAAATGGCTCCAATACCCATGTCTTAATGATCATCCACACCCATCACAGCAGAATGTTGTATTTATTGCCCATTAACCTAAATCACTCATAAGATAAATCAAAGGCTAATATATTTACATAAGGTAAATATGGACAGCAAAGTTAGTAGGTGTATAAGCAAGCCAAAAGAAATAAAAGCAAATCTTGATATCTGCTTTTACTTCAGCTCATCTTCAGCTAGCAAGCAGTCAGAATACTTTGGTGCTTTATGGTTGGGATCTAGTTCTTGGACAAAGCCCACTACTTGGGATTTAAATGTCACTGAAAAAACGCTGTATTTATGGGTTACATGCATGTGGTAAGTGGCCAAACTTTTCTTGAAATTCTGTTCAGATTCAAGCATTCTGCATCTTTTCCTTAATGTTTTCCTGTAATCCATCACTTTCTTCAGGGTCAGTTTAAATATTCTCATACAGGACACGTAACCATTCACCTTACTGTAGAAATGTTGATGTATTTCAGATGTTAGCTAGACAGTATTCTCCTTTCCAGATGACATTCAGGCTGGTTCCTTCACTGGACTCTAAATGAATCGTTATCCCATTGTGAGATAAGCATTCTTTCATCTGACTGATGATGCACAAACCTCAGTACATAGCTTTTCACAAAGCCATATACCAACAGTACTACCAGGTACAGGCATGTAAAAGAGATCAAAAGTTAGGTACATTTCCAATTCTTGAGGTTCATCATGTCAGTAACCAGCACCTTTGGTGAGACAGTAGATTTGAGATCAAGGGTTCCCAGGCCTTGAGAGATCCAGTGACAAGTTATTTTCTGAACCAACAGATGGAAAGGATTTACTATAGTGATCAACTTTTTATGTGCTGTGTACAACTAAAGAAACATTTTTACTAGTTACAGAAAAACTACTTTTCATGCTCTATTTGTAAATACCCAGGATAAAAGTAGATTCTACATAATTTAAGGGAGTCATGGGGGAGGGAAGGAGTGCTTTCATTGCTACTGAGGAGTAGGGAATATACAAGGTGGTTTTGGATAAAAGGTGATTTTGTTGAATTATTTAGCAGTGATGCATTCCCTCCATCCAGCAGGAATAAACGCTGAGTCTGTGCCCTAATTTTCCAGTGTGAGGGAGCTAGGTACTTTAGTACTGTGGTGTATGATCTCTTGCAGAGGGTCTAGATCAAAGATCAGAATGAAATGTCACTGTGAAGACCCCTCACCACTATTTTGTAATGCTCAATGATATCATGTGTGTGAGAACAAAAAGAGGTCTTTGAATTAGTACCTCTACTCTGTTCTTTATTACCCTATGTAATTCCAGCTACACACAAGGGACTGAATATTAGTGGAACTATGCTAGTGAGAGAAGAAAATGAAAAACACACCTATCTTGACTTTTTAGCCCATGTACATGTGTGTACTGTTTTCCAATTTCTTTGGGTATGTACATAGATAAATTGATTGAGAGTTGCTTAAAAACTGTGTACAGCATGCATTAATTGATAGGGGAAAAAAACTTACCAAAAACTTGGATTTTACCCATTAGTGTTTAGTGTGGTGTTTTTGTTTGCAATGGAAAAAAAAATCCAAAACTTTTTTACTTTGCTATTCTTCAGACTATATCCCCTCTTCTTAAATATTATGTATGAAACCCCAACTCCATGGAGGCCTTTAGTAAATATCCCATTGACTTCACTGAAACCAAGATTTTCCCTGAATTTATAAAATGGTTAAGCACTACTAAACCACACATGCCATAATGCACACCCCAAATGCCAGTGGTTTCTTTTCAGGGACTGGCAAAAATGCTGTTGTTAGATCACAGGGTATTAAACCAGTGTTTCTGTTGTCAGATATCCAGCAGAACCATTGTTGCTATGCAGAGGAATGTTATTAAACATTCCACTCCTCAAACTGTTCTTAATGTCAAAAGGAGAATGTACCTTTTAACATGTTGCTTTGGATTTTAAATATGTTTGTTTATTTGCAGTGCTTTGGAATTTACCTTTTATAAATATATGAAATGCATCTGCAATTGGTGAAAAATGTCAGTATTGTCTTTTAACTTTGTTTCAAAATACTCCAATTCTGTGTACAAGCACTGAGTAGGATAACCAATACCTGAATACCTGTTATGAGCATCTCCAAAGTTTTTCTGATTTGTTTCAGAAGAGCTTTGTCTAGGCATAGAAATGTAAGAATCCTTGGTTCTAATACTTTCAATAAGGATAGTTAATTGATTTTGTATGTGACCTCCCTAGGAACTGTAATAATTTTGCATAGATCACTGTACATTTCCATAAGTGGTCCTGTCTGTCACTTCTGAATTGACGCAGACATAAACTGCTCAATGATCAATGAGTCTGTTCATACCAACTTCAATCTGTACTGATCTGCCCAAGAACTGAGCACATTGTAGTCACAGGCTGGAAGTGCCACAGGAAACATGGAGCTGTCATAATGGGCAACTTCCAAACAGTTTGCTAGGACATGTGAAATAGACATAGATGCACCAGAGCCAACACATTTAAGACTGTTAATGTGTTATTTTCTTGTGTATACATGGATTGCCCAAAATTATGGGCCTTCTTAAGAATGTGTTCAAACCAGATTGCTTTTTGTAAAGGACTTTGCTCACATGCTACGCTGTTCATCTTGTGTCTCCACATTTCAATGGATCTGTATGTTTCATTCACTGGATTAAAGATTACTTCCTGCAGGGACTTAATATAGAAGGGAGACTTCCTAAAGGTGTAGTTCTCCTTACAGTCAAAAGATGGTAGTACAATTTCTATTCCAAGAGGCCCAGCAACACGGAGTAATAGCTGTGTATCCATTGTATGCACTTATAAGAAAGGATAGGGCAAGAAAAGAAAGGTGGGGCTCTGTAGTTGAGATCCCAGCAGCCAGTTGTTTGTCAGGCATTGGTTATGTCCATGACCTTCTCTGGTAGTCAGTAATCCTAAATGTGGCCAAGATGGCTAGGTTTAATTGACTCTAGTACAGTCATCAAGCCACCTGGTGCCAGGATGGACATCTGTACTGAAGGGATTATTGGAAGGCTTAAGGGGTTGAGAGAGCATGAAATGAAAGTGTTTTTATAATCTCTTATGTTTCATAAAGTCTCTAAAAGCAACAACTTATGTAATTAAAGAAGCAAGTTTAATTAGACCTAACTATTAGTTCAATGTTAATCTGAAAGTATTTTATACTGAGGTGCAGATAGTTGATAACAAGAAAATGGTGCTTCTGTGGAAAATAGTACTACAGTTTCCTTAATATAAAAAGGAGAGAAGTTGCCACTAACTGCTCAAAACAGAGATTTAAGACAGGCTGTTCCCTTACAAATGTGTACTCTTCCCAGCACATTGAATTTTCTAGGAATACAAAGCAAAAAAGATGCTCATACTGAATAAAATAAAATTTGGGTTTTTTTCATTAATCAACAATGGGATTTCAATCTCATTTTGCCTGTAATGAATCCTATTAGAGCAGTTGTTTGCTTGGGCAAACTGCTGATTGTAGCAGAATCTGGGAAACTAATTTTACTCAGAGGATACATGATGTTCTTCAGCAAAGTAGGATCAGTAAGGATCTAATATTCCTAGCACACTGATACTGAGATGCATATGGTACTACATCTGAGCTGAGAAAGCAGAAACATGTCTGCACCCAGCATGTGCAAAGATTGTAATGGAAAATTTATATCCTTGAGTAATAGAGTGAGTGTTTCTGTATACACTGAAATGCTACTGTGAATCTGCTTAGAAGTAAGACTAATAATTTGAGGTAAGTGCTCAAATATCAATACAAGTGCTCTGCTTTTAGGTGTGTAATATCTGTTTCAGGAATTCCAGTTCTGCCAGTGCCTGTTAAAATTGTGCTTGTTAAAAGTTAAGCTCAGGCACCAGTATTAGGCACTCTATGGGGTCAGTGAAGTGCCTTCAGGCTCAACATAGAAGTAGCCAAAAGAAAACAGGAGCTTGTCAAAATTTTCTTGCTTTCAGGAACCAAGGTACAGTTGAAAGCCACCCATTATCACATTTTTCTACCAAGGACTCTCTTATGAATGTCATCCACTGCAGCAGGACTGTATTTGGAAAAGGCAAAACAAGTAGTAGTATTTTTCAATTCTCTGGCTTCAGATTGAAGGATACAATGAGAGCTATTGCCAAAAAAAAAACTTGGCAGATCAAGGCAGAATCCCATCTCTGGAGTGGATATGAGAACATTATGCTGCAAAACCAAGGGTTTGTTTTCTGTTCCCTGATTTCAGGCTCAACCTGGGAACAGGAAGAAGTTTATGACTTTTAAGAGTTGAAATTTTAGTTTCAGGCATTAGGGTTATCTGATGTGTGTCTAAGTAATTATCTCTAGAAAATTATTGTAGAAGCAGACTGACATTTTTGGTTCCTTCCCACCAAGCTAGAGCCCATTCACCTCTAGAAATCAGGGAACTGGTGCATAGAGAATGACTTTTGCAAAACCTGAAAGAGATAAAAGATACTGCTAACATATGTCCTTGCAGCTCTTTCCTCTGTCTTGCAACAATCTTGGTCTTAATTCAGTGGTTTCTGAAGCATTCTAGTTATCTCTAGGAATTTATTTTTTTTAGGAATGACATAGCGTGTGGTTCCTGAATTATAAGTAATGCAGTGAAATAGCTGATTTGGACTGGACTGCTGGAAAAGATTACTGATGAGTGTTTTGAATGAGTGCTTTTATAATTTCCATTACCCTTGGAACCCCTACATGCCCAGAAAGTTGCTCAATTCATTCTAAATTGGAGGTAAAGCCACAAAGAAGTGTACTTCTTTGTAGCTGGATGTGTCAGTTGCATTGGAATATAATTGGCTTGGTAGATAGTTTTGGTTTGTGTGTTTTGTTTCCATGTATTTAACAATTATAAAGACATTCCAAGTAAGCAGTGCTGTAGAAAGTTCCCTCTGGATGTCCATGGAGTCTGGAGACATCCATTTCAGTTCAGAACTTCTAGGGCACAAATGGTGTCAGAGCAAGTGACAAGCTGTCTCCATGCTGAGTTGATGAAGCAGGAGACCTAAAGCTAACTATTTCTTGTTCTATTTTGGGCTCCCTGGTCTGAAAGGGATAAGTGGAGAAGTTGTGAATGCTGGTTATGGTGTCAAAGTACTAAAATGCAGGGAGAATGGGGACAGTGGACAAGACTATTTGACTTCCCTTTTACAGGTCCACCCTCCCCTGTGTGTACCAGCACCTCAGTTTTACCTGCTGTCTCTTACTATGTCCTGCAGTAACTGTAAGCAAACCAAACAATTTTATTTAATAATAAAGGCAGGATAGACCACTTCAAACAGAACACTGCATGTACTGTGTTGAAGAGGCTCTTGCTAGATATAATGGCATTAAAACTTTTCCAGATGTGGTTGAAATCACTAATGAATGTTAAAGGCAGAACCTGCAGCACTGAAAAACAGGTCTTCCATGTGACTAAATCCATGAAACAGCTAAGAAGCCATGCTATGCCTCCTGGTTGCAGTGCTCTCTGGCCATGTGACACTTTCAGCAGTACTTTTTCACTCTTCCAAAATTATGTCAGTAGATACAATCCAGATCTTAGCAGAGAAACATAGAAATTCATATAATTTTCTGCTGGAATTAGAAACCCTCTGTTCTATGGGAGCTTGCAGAATTGTTTTGATTTTTTGGATTATAATGCTAGCGATTATATATCTGAACTTCCTGCCTTTCTGGATAACGTAGTGAGGCACAGATGAGGTTATTACTTTTCATTTCAATGGGTTGAGGCCATCTGTATGAGTTTCAATTGGGCAAACTGCTGAGTCTGCACTTCAGTCACAGCAACCTGAGGCAGTGCTACAGATTATGGGCAGAGTGGCTGGAAAGCTGCCTGATGGTGAATGACCTGGAGATGCTGGTCCCCATCTGGATGTGTTCCCAGGTGGCTAAGAAGTTCAGTGACCTCCTGGCCTGTATCAGCAATAGAGTAGCCAGCAGGACCAGGGCAGGATTGTCCCCTGTACTTGGCACTGGTGAGGCCTCACCTCAAATCCTGTGTTCAGTTTTGGGCCCCTCATTACAAGAAGGTCATCGAGGTGCTGGAGCATGTCCAGAGAAGGGCAATGAGGTGAAGGGTCTGGAGCACAAGTCCTGTGAGGAGCAGCTGGGGGAGCTGAAGGTGTTTAGCCTGGAGAAAAGGAGACTTAGGGGGAAATATCACTCTCTACAACTGCTTGAAAGGAGGTTGTAGGGAGGTGGGGATTAGTCTCTTATCTCAGGTAACCAGTGACAGGAAAAGAGGAAATAGCCTCAAGTTTTGCCATGAGAGGTTTGGTTGGGTATTAGAAAAAATTTCTTCACTGAAAGGGTTTAAGCATTGGAGCAGTCTCCCCAGGGAAGTGGTGGAGTCACTATCTCTAGAAATATTTAAAAAACAGGTAGACTTAGTGCTACTGATTTAGCGGTCATGGTGCTGTTTGGTCAAAGGTTGGACCTTTTCCAGCCTTTGTGATTCTATGATTTCCATACTGCTAGAAT
The DNA here is from genome assembly GCA_013397555.1 of Urocynchramus pylzowi. Classification (NCBI taxonomy): domain Eukaryota; kingdom Metazoa; phylum Chordata; class Aves; order Passeriformes; family Fringillidae; genus Urocynchramus; species Urocynchramus pylzowi. The sequence goes on from VZRH01006359.1 coordinate 447,787, forward strand.
TCTAATTTCAGATGCTCAGTGACAAATTTGACTCTTCTGTGTATCATTATCTTAATGCAGTCTCCCGTGCTACAGCTGTGTATAGAACCAGTGAAGGTTCTTTCTACTCTACCTACTCTGGACCTACAAAGAAAGATTGATGGATAACATTCTCATTTTGATGTTAAGTGGTAACTTTTCAAGTAGGACCAATTTATTTGGTTGGATGATGTAAAAGAAAATCTGAAAGTGTTTGGAATATTATGGATTGAAAAGGGAAATGCAGTCATGCAATCTTTGTCATTAGAAACTTCCAAACCCACCATCCTGGTAGAGCAAGATAAATCATCAGGTTACTAGAAGATAGTAGAACTAGGAGACCATTTTAGATTCAAGACAACCTTGCCATAAGCACAAACAACTCAGAGACTTCTTGGCATTCTGATATACTATCCAGTAAATGAGAGACCATTCTCAAATATTTATTGAAAAAAAAAATTATAAATTATGGGAGCTGTGGTCTTTGCATAGGAAAAAAGGCAAGATATCCTGACTGGGATAGACTGTTAAATTCCTTTGTTGGCCTTTTGCAGGTCTTTTGGTTCTTTTTCTACATTGCTTAGCTATCTTTGCTATAGACAGGCTTTTATTTAGCTAGTCACAAGGTTTACTTGAGGTGAAGCACCTTGTTCAGAGATGGTGCTTTGTATCTTACACTGTTGTACCATGTAATTTCACAAAGTAGTCTATGTTCCACTCTCCAGGCTGTTGAACATCATCTCTGCTTCTCACCCTAGGGAGTGACTAGTTCATTGGCCATGTCATGCAATCATATCACAAAAACCTTGGGGACTGTCAATGTTTAATCTGCCCTTAATGAAGCCTGCCAGATCAGCTTACACTATTTGTCACTATTTTCTGGCCTGGCTGCCAGAACCTTGGCAATGATTTGTGCTTCTAAAACAAGGAAAGAAATAGGCAGGCCTGCAGTTGTAAGTGTTAACTAAAATTGAAATCCATGAGAAACCCAGGCAGAAATCCACCTTTGATCTGTTTCCTGTGTGTTCTAGGCTAGATGAAATCAGTTTAGTTTTAATTCCCATAATGACTATTCCTTGGCTGAACTCAGGCAAGATCCATGCAGGGACTGAGGCCAGATGTAGGGCCTGCCTACTCTCTGGGGTAGACTAGAGTTCAGGAACCCTCAATCTGGAGCAGTTACAATGGAGTGCAGGCTTGTGCACAGCACAAAGGCTTGTTAGTGGCCATGCACAGAGCCAGATTGTGTGTTTGTGCACTGAACTCCCTGGCATTTCTGTTTTGTGAGTCACTATGCAGATACCTGCCAGCTCAGGTGGCCCTGTACCCACATTTGTAGACATGGCCTTAAATACCTAATGGCCTCCTTAAATACTTCAGGCAGGAATGTCAGCCTTCAAAACCTGCCATGTAACCCAGGTGTTTGGAGATGCTAAGCAGCAGCAAGGGCTGAGCAGCTGGGCATCTCCATCATACTTAGGCACAGAAGACACTGTGCCTGTCCTCTCTAAAGCAGGTAGTCTGACAGAGCTCAGAAAGCACCTGTTGAACCCAGCAAAACAGCTCCTGCCGTCGGGGGCACAGAAACCTGCTTCTACGCCTAATGAACAGCCAATTACTGAGGCAGAGGTTGGACTTTCAAGGTTAGTGCCTTAAACAACAGCCTGACTACAAGCTACACTGTGGTCTTTGTTCTCTCCTCCATTCCCTTTGCTATTTGCTAATAGCAAGACAGCAGCTTCAGGAGGATTCCAAAGTTACAATAACCTAAAAAGATACAATTAAATAAGGGAATGATGATTATGCTTTCATCTGGCTGCTAGGAGATTTGAGCCCAAATCTGTTATCTTTTGAGTACAGTAACTGGCTCTCATCTCTTCCCCAGTCAGCTTTTTTAAGAAAGGGAACTTAAGAGAATGAGTATGTATGAATCCCGGTTGGAGACGAGCATTTTCCTGCAGTCCAGATGAGGATACCAAGTTCATGGAGAGAATTTAATATCTTACCAGTCACAGTAGCTAAGGCAGACAGCTCTGTGCTAATGTGCTGGCTTTTGTGGGTGTCATTCCTGTGGATTGCTTAAGCACAGAAATCTTGGCAGGCGGATCTGCAGACTGCAAGGCACCTTGTGGTTAGAAGCTGACACCCCTGCCTGTGCCTCTTTGAGAATCTGTCTCTTCCTTTATTTACTGCTAAGATTTGTTTTCTTCATCCAAAGCATGTCAATTTAAGTAGATGGGAAGTAGGACTTTTTCACTATAATAGGACCATGAGAGAGAAGAGACTGTAGTATCAAAAGCAATGCAAATCTGACGAGCAGTCAGTGCCCTAGAAATATAACCTGTCTGTGTAAAAGCCTAGTATGGAGTTAATTGAGGTGGTACAACAAGAGATTTCCTTTGGAATAAGTGATGTAATATTGTACAAAAGGGTTTCTATTGACACTTCTATCTCTGACCAAAGTCATATATAATATTGTATTGTTAATATATTTTTTCATAGACCTGATGTAATGGCGTGGGAAAAGATGTGGAAAACATAAAAAATACTGATGGAATGAGTGAAGGACATTTTAAATAACCACTGAAAGTCTGCCTTTCTCAGCTGTATGGTAGACTGTAGAGTTGCTATCGTGTTCCATGAGGTGTGCCAAACAATGTGCAGATCATAACAGCTCAATTACATTTTTTTTCCTGAATCTATTTGCTGAGAGGCCATTTTTGCAGATCTTGGGCTGTCAAGAGAAGCTTTAACTCCTAGAGTGAACTAACTCCCTGCTGGAAGGAAACTAACAGCAAGTTCACAGGTTACAGCTGCATCTTTGTGTGCCTGAGTCCTGCTATGAATGCAGATCTTTCTTTTGTTAGTCTAACTGCCTTCTCAGCAGTATCTCAGCCAGGTCCCTTACAGCATGATCAGAGTTTGAGCTAAGAAGTGCAAGTGCTGTATGTTAACTTACTGGAAGCACACTGGCACTAGTGAAATGTTCACTTCTGAGCTGTGTGCCCAAACACCCTGTCCTTAGCCTGAGGAAGCCACAAGTGCCCACGAGGTGGATACTCACAGACTATCTAAGTAGGCAGAGGGGAGGGCTCCAAGTTCATGCTGCTTCTACACTGAGCTGGGTAGATGTTACTTAGCTCAGACCTGAAGTCATATAACCATGTTGGCTTTCACTGTGCTGTGCTTTTCTGTGTTGGAAGACTTGGCACAGCTATGAAAAGTAGTTGAACCTTTTCTTTCTATGTCAGATGTTTCCTGCTTTTTAAAAAATAAGCTATTAGGTTCATTGCTTTACCTTGTTGTAATATTCATTTCTCCATTTGTCCCTGTTGCTGTCTTTGTGCAATGTATTCTTTGAAGTTCAAGGTTTTACATAGCAAAATGTCAGAACTACATGAGTTTAAGTGACAGCTTAGCTCTTTCTAATCTGCTTAAGGAATCTTTTCATTTTATTGCTTTTCTTTTTGAATGTATTGACTTTCCTAGAGCCACTAATATATATGTTTCACTAGACATTGTCTAATTATTCTTTAATTTTGTATATAAGATTAATTCAGAAATGGAGGGAGACGTTTTGATGAAAATATTTTCCAATTTTTTTTTTTTTTTTAATTTTAAAAAGGGAAAAGATTGATTATAATGCTTTGTGGTTGTATGTGCTGTGGATAGAACATGAGAGCCCTGGGGTTTAAAAGTCAAATGCCAGAGAGGCCTGACTCCTGTGTAATGTTTGTCTAGGAATGTGATACTTGATAAATCATAAAATTTTCAGTCATGTAAGTTTTAGACTGTATCCTGCTGATGCTGAACTTCCTCAAACCAAATTGAAGTTAACACAATGCATCAAATCTTCATTTTTCTGTGTAAAGGAGAATGTTTAATGCTTTCATATCTTCATACAACCCTTGAGTTTCACAGACAAAAATGTGTATTTGTGTGCACAGCCTCTGATAAGAAACTGCTCTGTGTGATTGTCAGAGTAAATCTCCTGTACAGGTCAGTTTGGGTGTTCAATGCAATTTATGGAGCAGTTTTCTTATTTAATTTAAAAGTCCAGGGACTTTTGCCCATTGCAGTGAAATCTCTTTGAGGGATTTTGTATTACAATATATCCGATTACTTGTGGCACCACCAAGTTTTTTGTGAAACCCTGGTCTTGAACACCTGTTTGGAGAAGCCACATCCCAAACAATACTTCACCTTCAGGCAGTATGAGTCTCTTTTACAAATGTCTGTCCACCACACAAGAAAAATAAATGCTGTGGGCTTTGAAGCAATGCTTCATGCCTGCTTTGTCCCACCTGGAGTGCCTCCTTTGCACTGCAGAATGTAGGAGGACCTTGCTTAAGTTTTGGTGAAATGTTCTGTAGACCAGGTGCTCTCTCTTGTTCATCTTCTGGACAGGAGGAGAGGAGAAAATTCTGTGTATATTAATGTGGTTCATGCTAATAACAGTTGCTAGGTTGACAGGTCAGGAGAGATACCAATCCACTGAGTCACAGATATCTCCGAGGTAGGATTCTAGCGAAGTTTGAACAGTATTGTTCAAACTGAAATCACCAATTTTGTGTCAAGTTAAACAGGTAGCTTTGCCTTCTTAACCATTTGACTTTTGATTTGTATAACCAGGATAAGGGTTATCTGCAAGGGTGGCTGCAGATTGGGGAAGGATGGGAGACATCTATCTACCTACCTGTTTCACTGGGGTCACAAAACATTCATGTCATTCCCAACCAGCCCGGTTTTCAGTTGCTGACTTAGAAGGCTCACCCTGCCCAGCCCCATTGCTGGGGCCCTAACATCCCCCTGTCCCTGATGTCAGCTGACAGACCTGCCCTGCCCTGCCCACCAGGGCTGTGTGTCTCTGAGCTGAGAGGAAAGTCATATAAACAGCAGAGTGGCTTCTCTATTTCTGCTCTACTGCACGCTACGCCTCACTGACTCACACAGCTCCTTTCAGGCACTTCCTTGAGTTTTGACGTAGCATGATTTCATAGTGTAGGGTAAGTGACTTTGAAGCTGATTTTTCAGTTTTGAGTGGGGTAGATGTAAGCAGTATTTGGGCTTACATCATTAAATGAGGTCCTGGTTGCTGGAAGAATAAGCATAGAGAGAAAATTTCAACTCTGCAAGATGCAGTATTGATTGCTGCAGTGAGCCATGATGTCAAGTATATGCTTCCCTTCCTCCTTGCTTCCCACAAGTGCTAAATACTAGACCTTGTTTACTGGCATTTGCAAATTATTTTGTCTTTGTGACTGATGCAATGACATGCCCCCTATACTCTCATTTAATATGTAACACCATTTGGATTTTTTTTATCCTACATTTCTAATGCAATTTTTAAATAACTGTATTTCCTGCCCCCCAAACAAATCAGCTCTAATTTTATAATGAGAATTTCAGGGTTAGATTATTTTTAAAAAGAATCTAGGCCATATACATTATGTAAGGTTACCATAGTAACAGTTCCTCCGAGGGGAAAACCGACTATCCGTAGTTTCCACAGAAACCACTCCCTGCTGAGAAGGTGCCTCCAAGGGAAGTGAAAGGAATATAAATGAGAGAGAGAAAAAGACGCGCACAGATGTCATATGACCTCTGCGGCATCCCTGCACTGTTGCAGATTCAGCCGAGCGTTTCTGGGTTTGTTTTCAGTTTGTTGTTTTTGACTGCATGAGTGGCACCTTCTCTTGTCATGTAAAGTCTGGCTGCCCTTCCCTCGCGCGTGGAACTGGTTTTACAGCTGGAGGTACGGCGATGCTCCACCTTGGCAGTGAACTGACCACAGCAGATATTAAAGTCCAGTGCTCTAGGAACCACTGTGCGTGGGAGAATTTAAATGGTAAAAGAGAATTTCCCCTCTTTTTTATTAACTTTTTTTTTTTTTTGCCTTAAAGAAGTCAGCAAAGACAAACAGGTATGGAAATACTTCCTTCCAGAGAGAAACAGGAGAGAAGGGAAGCTCAACTAATTTGTCAGTTAATGGTTTTGTTCTTTTGAGCCACAAGCATACACTGCTAGGAAAAATGTATTCTGAAAGGAATAAAAAAACCTCAAGTCCTAGGATTTGTTAACTGATGGGGAAAAAAAGGTGAAATGTCTTTAATGTACTTTAATATCACTAATGCAAGTATGGATTAACATTTCTGAAATCCTTTCGCACTTATTTTTTTTACAAACAGCGTTGATTTGTTTTATTTTTTTTTTCAAGGGCAATAAAACTGTGACATTCATTCAAGGCTTAGTGCAGCCATAACTACAGATTAATGCTCTGGCTACTTCATCCTGTCATCTCTCTGCTGCTTTCTGGGGAAAAGCAGGCTGACATGGTTATTAAATCTGGCAGCTGTGTTGTATGCACATGGGAAGCAAGTAGAGCACAGCATATAGAAAATGAGTAGCTTTCAGACAGCAGCCTTCATTTCACTGCTGCAAGACTTGAAAGGCAGTCTAAAAAGCTTTTTCTCTTCTTTGTAATCACCAGTCACTGGATCAGTGCGCAAATATCACAAATACTGTTGCAAATGTAAGTATTCCTTTCCTGTGTGGTGCTTTCAGATTGCTAATTAAGGTTTCTACCTTAGTCTTCTGCTTGAAAAAGCAGAGAGATGAAAGCTGAAAACATCCTGACAGAGGAAGCTTCTCCGCAGTATTGTTCTGGCTTTCAGTGGAAGAGCTGCTGAGGGAAAGGGATGCTTGAAAGCTGTCCCGAACAAATAGTTTGCAGTTGTGTTTGTTGATTTTGGGGATGTCTGCTTGCCATTTTTTTCTGTGAGGGGAGAAGTCCAGCAAATGCAGGAGGTACTTATAGAGAGATTTTTCTGCTTAGATTAGATATACTTCAAGAAAGATACTTCAGCAGTGAGACGGTTTGTGAGTACATAGAAGAAAAATTTTCCATGGTATTTTTCACCTGGAATCTTTTTTTTTAAAAATCCATAAATGCAGACCTGGACTTCTCATTAAGGAACTCAACAGTACCTTATTATCAGAAGCATAAACAAATAGTCATCATAAGGGGCACCAGTAAGTCTGCATCTGACCTAATAAGAACAATGAACATAGCACGGTGAGCAATGCATGTTTTTCACCCATCTCACTCTGTCTGTACATGAAACGATCTTTATCTGCTACAGTGGCATCAAGACAGGATAGTAAGGTGGTTGGGAAGCAGTGGAGCTGAAGGTTTCTCAGTGTTGTGTTGATGCTGTAAGGAAGAAAATTGATACTTGTCAGTGTGTTTTTGATCTCATAGCACTGAAGAAGCAGTATGTTGTTTTTTATTCTCCTTTCTAATTCAAAGCTTCTGTATTGCCATTGTCCTATCGAGTTTACAGCTAATGAATTCTTACTGTGCTGTGAATGAAATCTGCTTCTTGAAAACAGCCTGTGATCAGTACCAAGTATAAATGTCAGGTGACTACACAAGAAATGCAGGCTGTAGCCAGTTTGTTTCAATTGCTATGTCGTTTCTTGCTTTATTTACAGGTTTTGTTATTTCTTGGGGACCAGTGGTACTGTCAGCTTTTCATGAGCCATGTGAAAATATCACTTGCACAGTTAACAGGTGACTGCCATTAAGTGACTAGGGAGAGAATATGTGTGTAGTTTGCTGCAGAAGAGGACTAAACATATTCATAGTGCAACCCATAATGATGCTGTAACGCAGGTATTTGTTGACTGTTGTGTTTATAAGCTGCTTTTGAAATACTTCAGCCTCATCTTAGAGATGTATATGTATAAATGCCTGTCTTCACTGTAGCAAGTAAAAGCTGATTTTGAAGCTTCCTTTTCCTTCCTCTTGTCTCCTTTTTTCCCTCACAGACATAAATTCATAGCTTCCCTGAGACTTAGCTGTGAAAATGGTCATTTTTGATGACAGCTGCAGAGCTAAGCTTCCCAGGCCTGAGTGGCAGCCAGCCAGCTGCTGAGACAAGTGGTGACCTTTCAGGACAATGTCTCTCACAAAAATGTCAAAATATTAAAATGGCAGGCATCAAATGCCATGTGCATGGAGAAGGGTAGTCATCTGGCAGGCTTTCAGCTGAAGGCAGTTAATCCACTGCTTGTTTGGATTATACATTGAAAGCCTGTGCCTAAGTCTCTCAAATATAGAGAAATTATTCATATGTGTCCTGAATAATTTCAGAAGTTCTTCTGCAAAGATTTGGGACATGGATGGAAAATTTCAGAGGTGTTTTATTTAAAATCTGCTCAGACATCTTCCTGACAGATATCCCGAAAAGAAGGTTTTGGCCTTTTATTTTGCTCTTTACATCATATACCAGTTTTCCTCCCAAATCTCTTATCCAGAATGTAAATGGATCCTGATGAAGCTTAAGCAAAGTTCATTGATGTGCAAAGGATGCTGAAATTCTGATAGCATGTGCACTGACTTTTTAGGCATATGCTCACTGAATATTAAACAATCCCCTGCAGTTCTTGGTGCTGCAGCCCTGAGCTGAAATCTCATTTGCTATTACAAGCATCGGTGCTTTGTAACTTTCTCTGAAGGCACTGAGGTGCGAGCATTCCCGTGCTCGCTGGTGTGTCAGATTCTCAGATACCTTTACCCCTGGTAACAGATCAGTGACACTGATAGGGTGCCTCGTTGGTTTCAGCCCTGCTGCATAAATATTTCTGGGAGGTGTGAAACTGCCTGATGCTTTCCCTTGGCCTGTAGGAAAGGCAGGCAGCGTGCACGGCTGATCAGGGAACAAACCTGTTCTCCTTGCGGTTGACCTCTCTTGGAGAGTAGGAAGGGGAACACCAGTAACTGCTCCAGGCCAGTCTTGCCCAGCCGGTTTGCAACTGGCCACAGTTCAAGAGAATTTTCAATATTCTCCTTGCAAAGCACAGGGTGAGCTGCCAACTCAATGGATAACCCCTGCAAAGCATTAAATATTTAGATTTAATAGTGCCAAATCCATTGCTACTTACCAAGATGCTGAAAAGGAAAATAGTTTTTTTCCAGTATTTATTTCCTTTTTTCCTTCCTTGTCAAGGTAGGAGCTCTGTGTCACTCCAAGTTTTCTCTCTTACTACAAGCAAGCAGCTTTTTCTAATTTTGTTTTAGTGTTCTTCCCTTCTACTCATAGAGGAAGTGTTTCCTCCCCCCTCTGCTCTTTAAAACTGGGAACACTGCATTCCATGATCACCTTCTCTCTACCGTAGTTGTAGGAAAGGGTATGTATCCATGTTGGTCTTTTATTTACAGTTAGTATTCTGTGATCATTCCTCCTTTCTCCTAATTCCCTACAAGAAGAATTCTGAGGCAAATGAACTAGGTAAAGACAAACTCCCATAAATATCTTATAGTAAATAATCTCTCCTCCTTCCCTCCCTTTCTCCTTTCCCTTCTCTTCAAATTTTTATCTGCTTTCACACAAACATTTCTGTTATTTGAGAATTACTAAGATGTAAAAATCTGTTAGGAAGAACAACATTATGCTTATCCAATTGAGGAATAAAATGATAACTGAGGCATCAGTTAATGTAACTTAACATAGCTCAGATACCTAGGCTGTGTTTTGGATTTTGATTTTCAAATTACAAACCACATGTAGGCCCAATCGATTTAATAATCTGATAATGGTAAAGAAAAAAAACAAATAGGGATGCTGCTATTTTCTGTGAGCTTTGCTTAAAAACAACTGCAGGAGCGGTAATTTCATTTAAATCAAATTACACAGGACTTGGTTGCTTCCTAAGAACTGTGCAGTGTCAGATTGATTCAGTGCAGTTCATTAAACATCCGTCAGTATACCTCATATGAAATTCTGACTTGCATCAATGGCATTATCATTTTATTCTGCATTTATATTATTACTCTTTCTGTATTTCTGCTATTTCTGTAGCATCTAGGAATACCTTTTTTATTACTGAGCTAGGTATTGTACAGAAACAGAAGGTAATCCTTGCTCCCAGACTGCTTACAAGCTCTATTACAAATAAATCAAAACCTTTGCACTCACTTACTACCTTTCTTGTTTGGCTCTTTATCTGAATTTAGAACACAGATGTCAGTACTGTGTTATCTGAATTGGTCTTTAGGATACCAGAATTTACTTAGACATGGGCTTGAAATTGCACGTAATTAAAATTAGGGAATGACATACACTTACTGTGACCTTATTTTAAAGCTGTCATACTGGTTCACTTACAGTATCTCCCTTAGGCTGTTAGTGTTTAGGTATTAAGTTAATGAATTATATTAATTGAAATTAACTCAACTGACCAATACATGACTATAATTGCAAAATATTTCTGGACCACCAACAAAGATTTTCCTTAAAATTGTTAAGACACTATTGCAAATTACTGAGTTAATAAGATTCATGATAAACTTAATGACTAAGGCAATAATATTATTAAGTTTAATGAAGTATGTTTACTTTTGATTATTTACAGAATCTAAATTTCAGTGTTGATTATTCACACGAAATAGCAGCAGCATGACACATGGCCATCACACATGAATTGACTCATGGACAATGTACTGTGATTTGGGGTGGACAGTGAGGATCACAATATGGGTGAGATGAGAGTCTCACAGATGAGAATCTTCATCTGCATTTTCTGTAAGACAAATTTTCCCATTACTCTGCTTCTTATCAATCTTACAAGTAGATTTTAGGAGCAGTCACACATCTGTTAACATCACCTTTTCTACTACCTTTTGTTTGAATGATATGTGTAAGGTACACAGTAGTTTTTATACTCATAAACTAGGACTAAACTGCCATCTGAAATCAGTCAGGACAACTCTGCAGTTCACAAAGCCCCATTATAATACTCAAGCTATTTTATGTGTTCAATTTGTACACTCTTCAGATCATCTTTCACAAAGCAAGGCTGTAGCATGTGAATACATGCTGTAACTTAACTGAGTGATGTAACTAATATATTTGAGCCAAAAGGCATATTTATTCTTTCTGGAAATGTATATCACACAAACTACTTTGATTTCCTAGAGCCATTTTTTATTTTGAGGTGATAAACCTAGTCGAATATGCAGGAATAAAAAATCTGAAGGATCCCAGAGGGCCAAATCGCAGTTGAAAATTGAATTTCCTAGGATTTTTAAATTTCACTTTGAAATTCATGATATCTCTTTTGCATTGACACTACAATTTGTATCATTTTAGTGACATATTAAAAATGAAATTTAAATTTATTCTGACAGTGTCACTGTTGTTCCTTCCATAAAGCAGTTGAAAGGATCTACACAAATGCAAGCTAACAAACATGAAGGGATGTTGTACTCCTCAAGTGACTTTTTTTTTCCGTACAGGGAATGATGAATAAAAGTCTGAAAGATTATTTGCAAGCATGCAATTAATCATAAATCCAGCTTGATCTGGATGGATAAAACAGTAGTGTATCAATCTGGTTAGCCAGTACTTTAAAAGGATTTTGCAGAACTCATTAGGCCAGGAATATTAAGATGGGTGCCTCTTTTCTTATGAGACAATAATGTGATTCCCAAAGGGATAAGCTAGAAGGTCAAAGACAAAACAGTTTATCCCCAGGAATGGTATGGATTACTGTTAAGAACATTCTGAAATCCTCTCCCATCATTCATTTATTTCAAAGCATTCCTAAAAGTAATGACCTAATTTTAAAGACTGTAAATCAGAAATAACCAAATAAAAAATAAAAGACAAACTAAAACTTGTTTGTCTTTTAGAAACATGAGTTTTCTGAATTTAAAGGCTTCAGTACTTTTGAGTCTCCTTTACCTATCTAGGTAAATTAAATTGAAAAATTGATTTTTTTCTGTTTTTTTTTTTTTGTTTTTTCCTATTCTCTTCCCCCCCGCCCCCCTTCAATGCAATGGGAATTCATTCCCACGAGGGCCCTTTTTAAAAAATTGGAGAGTTTGCAGACTGATCTTGAGCTACCTCTGTTGAATACCTTGTAAAGAACCAGCTTCCGTTCTTATTCAGAAATAGGTTCACTGAAATAAGTGATTTTGGCAGAATGCACAGAAGTAGATCCTGCTGGATGTTATGGCTAGGTTTCTGAAAGAGAAAGTTGACATCAACTCCCTTGGCATTCTGAGTGTTGCCCTACTGACATTCCTGAAATCCATAGGTTGCCATAGCTTTGTTACAGTATGTGTGGCCCTCAGATTTTTAATTAGTCAGTAGTAATTGCTATGTAAAGGTCGGGGTAATTGCTATGTAAAAGTAAAGCAATGAGGCTGAAGAATGATTAAAGAATTAGATAACTAACACACAAATTATTTTAGTATGTTTGGAGTTCCCAGAACAATATACTTACTAACCTTGGGCCAAGACATAACCATCCTGAAAGTGAATGCAACTCATACTGCATATTCCCGTGGCAAAATTTTACCCCAAATGGGCTTCCAGCCATCTGTGTCCCTACTAGGTGGAATGGCCAAAGTACTCTTTTTCTCTATAAAATTAATAGTGTATGCTTTAAAATGAGAACTGGAGAATTTGTTCAGCTTTTCTTTTGTTTTTAAGAACATGTTAAGAGTTAACATAATGAAGCTTGTAACATAGATGCCATTGTATAATGAATAACATGCTATGACATCAGAGGTCTTCTAGAAATCAATAATTATTGATGAGGAAATAAGTAATTATTTTCACTGTAATTATCAGGAGACATGTGATGATTTCCTTTGGTTCTGACCTTGATTGTTCATGCACTGAAATAATAATTGCAGTTAATTACTTCTTTTCCATAAATGTTCATAGCTTGTTCAGCATCAGAGAGTATAGGCAGGGGAGGAGCACCATGTAAAACACTTCTGTTTCTTGGGAAGTATGAGTTTGTCCTTTTGGGGAAACAAAAGGCCTCACCATTGGCCTACAGTAATGCTTTTTAAAAATGGTTCTGTGCTTGAAATGTTTTCTGAAAGGTTTTTCTTTGCTTTATTCTTGAAGATGTGAGGGCAGATAGACACATCTGAGTGCAAGTGCTGTGGAGAGCAGAAAGCAAAAAAACTCTTTTTGATGTTTCTTGATTCTCAGCCAGCTAACTTTAGGAGAAACCAGAGCTGATGTTATGATTTATGGAGCTGGGAAAAAATAGCTTAGATCCTTGAGCAGCAGAGACCCCACACTACTCTCTCCCTGTCATATGGAAAGCACTGTCCTGTAAATATTCTTCCCCTCTGTCACTGAGGAAAGTTTGAGTGTTGTCAGAGCAACAAGTGGTACAATGTCATCTGTGCTTCTGGTGAACTATGTAAATAAAGGTGTTAATAGAGTGCCTTTATAAAGAGATCCCTTCAGCTGATTGCTTTTATCAGGTATGGGGATTAAAAGTAGGTGTAGAGCTGCCTATCACACTGGCAGTGCAATTCTCTAGGTCAGTGGGTTGCTGTCTCTTCACAGGACTATTTGTCAGTGGGTATGTGTGCATACCATACTCCATAGCACTTTGTTTATCTACTGATTCAGAACAGATGCTCAAATCATGCAACTTCCATGAAGGAGGAATTGACAAAGAGTGCAGCTGGGGTGAGGATGGTACAAGAAACTCCATCCATCATTCTCCAAAAGGCACAATGAATGCCTTAATTGTTGCTGCTAACAATTGTTAGCCATTTTATTTGCTATAGCCAAAGTATGATCCCACTAAGAGCCAGCTTGGGGAAATACAGTGACAGGGAAGTCTCTTTGTTCTGTTCACTTGGCATCATTCACTGAATAGATTCCACTGGCTTTATCTGGACCAAGACCACCTACTATTGCTCACCTGCAAAGCATGCTGCTTGACCTCAGTGAGGTCTTGAGCTGGCTACCATAGTTGTAATTAGGAAGGAACAGTGAGGAAATAGTACAGTATGCAATGAAACCAGTATTTCATACTGGGGAGGTTTTGTAAGACAGTGTGTCTTCTGAGAGAGATGGCCATGGGAATACTTCTCCTCATACCAGAGTTCCCTTCAGTGCCTTGTGAATTTAGTCTTTCATTGAGCTGGATTGGATGTGTGTGGTTTAGTATCTTCCTCTGTTTCAAGGTTTGTATTAAAGGGATGCTACACAAACACTAGGAAAGGACAGAAAGCAGGCTGCCTGTATCACCAAAAAATTAATTTCCCAAGTGAGTATACATTGGGTCACAGTGAGGTTAATGTGCATATTCATGTAATGTTTAAAAAGTCATTGTCTGCATTAAAGGCTCTCCCTATTGTTAGTATCCAGGTTCCTACTGAAAAACTGAGGATTTTCATAGTTCTCAAATAAAGACACCTGAATTTTTGTTATGCGAAGCAATCTGATTTTTCTTCATCTTGTTCTCAGAAACAACTCAATGATTTTGGCTGATTTTTTTTAATGAGGCAAACATCTAGCATGAAAAATTTCGCGCTAGCCAGTAAAAGCTGTCAATCTCATAACAGCTGAAATGGGGTCACTTAATGGAGAAATATAAATTTACCATACTTATAAATTATAGTATTAAAATGCACGATTAACAACAAAATTCTGCTTTGGGCAAACATCATGGTATTCATTACCTCTGTGTAGCAAGGAGGTTGCTAAGTATAGCTGTAACAAGATTTCTTAGAAAAACACCCTGAATGGTAATTTATTCTGCTGAGGATGATATTAAATATCTCTGTGGATTCTTCCCCTTCTTAAAAGTGATACTGGAACTTGCTGTGGAGTATGAAGTTACTGTGGATGAGGAAAGAAGTGAAAGGAAAAAAGACTAGACCACCTTCAGTTTCATTTTTTGAAATGCTGCTGAGAAGGTTTAACTTTTTCCCTTGTTCACAAGTTAAACAGATTTTTGACTGCTGAATATTCGCTTTTTAGAACGCATGTGACCTGTTGTTCTGTATTGTAGACACCAATGTTCGTGAATCCTCTGGAATATCAAGGGGTTTGCATGTGTTTGGTATTAGGTATCATCATATCTATGGATGCCAATGGGATGAATTCAAGATAATCTTCCTTTCTGGCTGACTTGTAGTTTTTTATGTCTTTCACCTGATCTTAAAATGACCAAGAAATATAGCTTTAAAAAAACTGCATGAATCTGAGCAATTGCTGAATTTTAGCAATTACATTGCAATAATTATTGCCTCCTTCTGTGAGGTCTCTCTCAGCTTGAGCTTGAGTCAGAAAGCAACCAAGAGCAAACAACAATCCTTTCAATGCAAGAAGCCTCCTTTAAATGTGCCACATTGCTGACCTTGACAAGCACGCAGAAAAGCACAAGTGAATGCACACCAAGTTTCAAGGCCTGCTGTTCATCCAGACCCTGGGTACTATGCAGTGTTACCTCACACAGATTTTGTTCCTTGCATGCAAAATAGAATCACAGTGTGTGAGCTATAATTTAATCCATGTTGTAGCCTGGGTCAGCACAAAGGCCCTGGTGAAGCACTGTGTTGCAGTTGGGCAGCTCTGGCTGTTTTAACAGAATCAGGGGATCCTTGCTCAAGGAATGAGGCAGAATAGACCAATAAGAAGAATGAATGCTGGAAGAAGTGGCACTTTTTTTTCATAAAAAGCTCTGTTAAATAGGAAAAAAAACGCAGACTGACATGGAACTGATTTCATATTACTATAAAAATACCACAGTGATGCTGGATGCAGATTATAGAGATCATAATTTTATTTCATGCTACATATCTTCAGGAAAACCTTACTAATTTGGGTAGCATTGGCATTGCTTTTGCATATACATTTTTATTTATTTGCTTGAGCTAGAATATGCAGTATCTCCAAGCTTCTTTGCTGGCTAGGTAATATTTCAAAAGACTTTAAGTTTATTCTCCCCAGTTCATATTTGCAAGAAACGTACCTAGAATTTTTTGTTTTCAACTTTAAAAAATATGTATTTTGGTTGATTTTATACTCACATTGAATAAATAATTAAATGATAGGTCCTTTATACTTTCATATTAATTACAAGTATGTTCTTATATAGATTTCTCCCTGTAATTTACAGTTGCTATATAAACATACAATCTTATATAAATACTTTAGTATGGAGAATTTGTTTTAAATATGTGCAGAACTCGTAAGAAAATATGTATTTCTGAAGAGTTTTAGAATTCCATGAATTCAATTTCTTTTCAAATCAGTGAGCAGATATTGACCAGAACTCCATCCTTTCAGTATGCATTAGTTTTGTAGGTTTGCTTGAATTTTGTAGACCATACAGAAATTTTGTGGTAGGTGCTATCACTGAAGTGAGCCATTTGTCTATGGACTTCTTTGCTGTTGTTGTTACCTTTAATTAGAATCTTTGTATGCTCAGTCTGCTGATGTTGTCTGTTATCCATTCTTACCCAGGTTCTTATATGTGTGACTGACTGAAGAATTATTCTAGGATTATTTGACCCCCAGTTCCATTTTCTTAGGCTGCTGTAAAATGGCACAGCATAATTAAATCCAGACATGGGTGTGGTTTGGTTCTGACTACATGGCAGGTTTTTTTATAAAATAGTCTTTTTGCTATTTGGATCCAAGGGGACTTTTATATTTTAATTGAGTTTTCCTGCATGGCTGAGGTTTGTAGTATCTTTAATAGTAAGGTCTTTTCCTCTCCTGCTGCTCAGAATACCTTTATAACAGAGCTTTGCTTGAGAACTAGTATGTCCCTGTTTTTTGGGGGGATAGGTAGTCACAAGGAACTTGACTTGAGAGCACCTGGAATTCATTAAAATTTCTCTTACTAGCCTGTTATATGAGGATACCGAAAACTTGGACTGTTGTGTTTGCTTGCAGGCTTATACAGGAACCCACCACCACCTCTTTGGATTTCTTTGTTCAAATGAATGATTCTGACCTTTGTTGTGCCTCTGCAGTTTCAAGCAGTTAAATTATTTCGGTGTTTCCGCATGCTCAGTAACTGACACGCTTTGTCTAGGCTTGCTGGCTAGAAAGGGGATGTAGAAGTAAGTTGGGTATAGTGGTTTTTTTGGTATCCCGCTCAATCTTATTCAGCAAGAAGGCATAAAATGCATCAGTAGTGTCATTCAAGGAGAGGTAAACTCCTGAGAGAGGGGAGGGACAAGTCACATCTGCACCATTGGGCACACACCACTCTGGCCATTATTCAGGGGGTGTGTATGTGTGAAGGGAGTTAATTCCTTTTAGTTCCTGGATAAATCCATGGCTGACCTCATTGATGTGACAGTGAAATCAGCAGGAGTTCTCATATGCTTGACAGAAAGGCATGTATTAAAGTGCTTTCTTTGAACCAAGGTCACTGCATCGCTAATCTGAGCATTTTTCCTGTGATGGGCAAATCCCTCTTGGTCTCTGAGCATCCTTTGCTCTAGCTGATGCAGGAATTTGGTTCTGTGCCAAGGAAACAAGTGGAATATTTACTGCTGAGTTCACGATGAATAGGGTTTCTTATGGGAGCAGGAACCACAGTTATCTTGAAGGCAGTCTTCGAATTAATGCAGTCTGTTTGTTGTATAACAGCAAGGTCTTCACAAAAGAGTTCTTTTGGATATTTTCCTTGGGGTCTTCTGTCTGAGAAAGAGCATAGCCCACAGAGGGGAGAGAAACTGGAGAGGCGATATTTTCCTTGTGACAAAGGCCATAACTAATGAGGAATTTGTCAGCTCTGAAGATACCACTGGAAATGTTTATACCGTTACATAGGAAAGCATTCCTTGGAGACAAGTCATCTTGTAATTTGAAATTAGGATGGATGTGTATGCTGCTGGGTCTGTGGCTCTTTTTTGGCTCTTTGTACACATGCCTGACACTCTGAACGTAGGTCTGCTCCAAAGCTAAAGCATCTGTCCTTCTGAAATATTTGTTTGGACTCTAAACCTAATCAGAGATAAGGGGTGTTTCAGCATGGTTTCCAAAACCCTTCTAGAAGTGCATGAATTGCCCCATAACAACAGTGGAATTTAAATGTTGTGTCTAGATTAATTAGATTCATTCACAGAATTTAACTGAGAAATGCCTATAGTGCAGTATAGCAAGGCTTAACTTATAGCCAGCTTGGATATAGAAGCCAGTTATGGCAGCATGGTGCCCAAGACAGGCTAATTTGCTTTGCTTCTTGACTGAGTTTTCTCCTGCTTTACCAGCACATGCATTAGACAGATATTTCAGAGGCAACTTTGATACTTCTTGCTACCTTGCTGTCACAGTTCCATCTAGAAAAACCTTAAGGCTCAAAAACTTTGACTACCAAATTCCAGGTGAGATGAGAACTGAGGCCATTGGTCTGAAAATAAGGTAGAGCATAACTGAATGGGGAATGAAGGGCATGTGCAAAGAGTAGTTTGTACTTGAAAGGCCTCCTCTGAACTCTGTGGCAATTGAGGCCTGTGAAACATCTCTCACCAGGAAATGGAACACAAAGAAGCTAGGGAGAAAACTTGCTTAGATGGACTTTAAACTTTTTGGTTTACTGTGCTCTACTGTACCGAAGTTAATCTTTACCCACAGTGCATGCATTTTTGGAGGTGCATCTCCTTTTATTAGTGCATTTGTGTTGTGTTTGGAATGAGTGATCTTTGAGGTGGTAGGAGATTAAAAAACACTTATCTTGCCAGAGTAGTTATCCTGTTTATTTGCTTTCAAAGGATATACTTCTTAAGTCGATAGTGAAAATAAAAACAGTTTGTATGTCTGAAATGTCTTCAGTGAGAGCTTCAAAGAACTGTAAATGTGTCCACACAGAACTTCTGTGAAATAGGTAAGACATAATATAACCACATTACAAAGGGATATAAAAAATGAAATCACTAGTGTAGATCTAACTAGAACACCAGTGATAGTCATGATAGCTGTTGATGTGCATCTGCTGTATAACCCTTGTTTCTTTCCACACAGCTCCTAATGCTATAATTGTATTTTTAGTTACAGTTACAATTTGATAATACTCTGCTGCTTTTCCACTCCTGTGAAGCAGAGAAGCAGGTCTCTTGGTTCAGTGTGGTGTTATTTACACTATTGAGTTGCAGCAGGTATCTCTGTTTGATCTGATCCTTGGTGTAGCATTACTGGTGAAGTTGAAGGAACTATTCTGTCTTGAAGACAGGCAGATTCTGGATGGAAAGCTGGCACATTAGGGGGAGATTCCAGCAAGCACAAGAAGGAGTAGTTGTAAGCCTGACCTTTCTGTGTAGGGAGCCGTGGAAAGAGGTGCTGACAGCAGTTGTTTCACTTAAGCTATTTGGAGCATAGGGATAGATCCTGTAGTCTATGTGGCCTCCAGAGTCTATGTAGACTCCCCAGAGTCTCTTCTGGCATGTGCTACACCTCAGGAGGCACCACCAAAGGGTTAAATAGTTCCACAGTGTGTCACTTGCTCTTCTAATTAGGAAGTGGTCCAAAGCTCAAAGTTCAAAATGCACATGGTCTGAGCTGGGACTAAGCCCAAGTTCCCACTGACTGCAGTCTCATATGTTAGTGTGGTGCATCTGCACACAATCTCTTCCCCTTCCCATTTCTGCCATTTGCCTTCCTTTTTAACAGGAAAGAGACATTTCAGCTACACAGTTTCACTTCTTTTGCCACTATCTGAAGTCTTCCATTGCTTGAGCTGGTACGTTTTCTGGGAATAATAACTTGTAACCCCCTTTATAACTGAAAGCAGGCCAGTAAAACATGACAAAACTCCACTCTATTCCGCAGCATCTGTGGCTTCTGCCAGAGAACCAGGGCAGGTCTCCTCCCAGCAGCAATGTAGACACAAACTGGACAACCTGAGCCTCAGGGGGCCTGAGGTTCCTTGTTAGCCCCAAAGGGAGATACAAAGAACAGGCAAAATAGCATCCAGCTGAGCTTGTTTTGAGAAGAAAGGGCAGAGTGAGGGTGGGCTGAGGCCACAAAATAGTAAAAAAAACAGTTTTGGAAAGCAAACAATAAATAATAGAAGCCAGATGCATGGATGGTAATATGAAAGGGACAGAGTCAAAATGGCAACCATGGAGCCTGCAGCTGAGGGAGTGGGCAAAGTTCTGCTGAATCATATCATAGAATCATAGAATATGCTGAGCTGGAAGGGACTCATCAGCTTTTGGGATCTTGTGTTTAAGAATGGCATGGGTTTGGAAGTCATGGTTTTAAGTTTCACCCCAGGATAGATAGTAGTTTCTTGGGGGGATGACAGCCATCTTTTGCATATGAAAAAAAAAGGTGGTGATTCTGGTCTCCACCTTTTGCCCTCTCTATTTTCAGCCACATGTTTATTATTTCCCTCCACTGGTGCTTCAGGTGCCTAACATGGCAGGGATATTGAGTCAGATCATTAACCTGTCTGAAAGACATATCCAGCTAGACAAATTTGGGCTGTGAGCTTTCACACTGTTCCTGCAACATATATGAGAGAGACACAGGCCTGTGCAGCTGGGAATGGCGGTAAAGAGAGAGGGATAACCTTTTTGATAAAAGTAAGTTATTAAATAAGCTTGGCCATCACACTTATCTGGTGCCTGGGTTAGTATTGTTGGCAGTGCTGGTAACACTTTTCCTGTGTCATGCCAGGCTTAAGGACAAAGAGGCAGCTTCATCCTTGGCATAATGCTATGATTGGAGCCACAGAAGTTGTACCCAGGGTGACTTTGTCTGAAGTGTGCCTTTTCAACAAAGTCCACTAAATCAGCTCATTCTTGCTCTTTCTTTTGTTTCTTTATTTGTGGCTACACTGAATTAGCATCTTAAATAAATTTCCATGGGAATCAGAGATGCAATAGCTAGCTTGCTTTCTCTTGTTCGTCTACAAACAGTCTTTTCATAGCAGTCTTTTCACAATTTCATGTACAGTGTTTGGGCACTTGATCCATATCCATCAAGGGCTTTTCATGCCTATCCTGTTCCATAAAAAAATCTAACAGCGTAAGGTGCATAAAATGCAGTTTATAGTTGATGGTAGAAGATTTGTAGCATGTATATTTTATATACACTGATGAAACATCTCTCTTTCTGGTGTGACTTTTCACCTATTCATTGTTTCTCCTACTCTGATACATTATTTCTATATTTTATGACATGTATATTGTAGAAGAGAAAGAAAAATAGGTAATTTGATTTCATGAAGCAGGGCATTCTCTGCATAGAAGACAAGGGAAGAAAAGAGAGCTTTGTAAGGAAGAGAGAAAGCTGAAAAGCCAGGCCTTGGGATGAAGAGAGATGTGGGAGTGGATCGGTAAGAAAAGAAAGGAGATTTCTGAAAAGGCCTTGAAGCTCAGGACATGAAAGCATGGCTTTCATGGAGGTGCAGGCAATGTGTCTGTGGTATGGAACAAAAGATTACCTCAGCTGCTGAATTTTTTGTGGAAAACAATGCAGGTTCATTGGGAATAAGGTCCAGGCTCAATAATCTAAATAATTAAAGTAATCATATACTGTGATCACATGGTGGACCTGGGCAGAGATTTGCAGGTTAAAAATAATGGAAAAGAGCTCTGGTAAAATAATGGTGTTGGTGTGGATAGCACAGACTGAGTAAGAAATCCAGGCAAAAGTAGAGGCAGTCTATGTTATGTCCCTGGGTGGCAGCTGATGGAGCTGTGCAATTGCATCAGAATCTGAGATGTCATTGAAGAACGTGTCTAGTATGTCTCACTGTGAAGAAAGGCTTGCAAACGTGGCCCGAGCACATTGTGATGCAGCGCTTTGTGCCAGGACTCTCGTGCAGCCTGTCAGCAGAAGCCGGAGAGCTTCGACACCCCCGCCCGTCTGAACGAGGTGCTAACTCCAGCATCTGCTTCTGCTGCGAGTTCAGCTCCTTTATCAAAGCGGGGAGGGAGAGAAACGACTGTGCCAAGACTACACGGAATGTGGCGTGATTGCACTGCTTTAATTTGACCCCAGAAAAAGGATCTTAAAATTAAAAGCTGTCAGGGCATTTAACACAATATGCCAAAAACAAGGGTGAAATATGGGACTGGAGAATAACATAAAGCTGAAAAATACAAATAGATGTTTGTAAATAACTGACATAAAGTGGTACAGGAGCCTGCACGAGCAAATAGTAAAAGCTGGATAGAATATAACAAGAAGTAGGGTGCCTCTGGGAGTGCGAGAGAGGGAGAAGTAGATGCTGAGAGAAGAAATAATCAGAAAGGTCAGAGATAAAACAGTGAAAGCCAAAAAGATGGCATGTTTTTTAAGGAGGATAGCAAAAAAGAGTATAAAGAGCCTGAGGCTTGAAGCACAAAACATGATATTTATGCGGGGAGTTATTATAGAACACTTGATGAGACAGATTTTGGTGGCAGACAGGCCTCACAGCCAAACTAGAGGCATAAGAAAGTAGGACAGCGCTGGGATGAAATAGGATCAGCAGCTGTAAGCAGGGCATTCAATTAACTAGGAACAATTCAATTCAAACAACAAAGGGAGAGAGGAACCTGGGCAGACAGGTGGGAACATAGATGACTGAGGCAAGATCAGAAGGAACTTCTATTTCAGGGAGTATTTACTCCATGCAATACCTCTTTTGTCTCTGTGTTAAGATCAGTAGACTGACTCTGTGCTACATTGCCTTTCTTGAATGATGGGGGGACAGACAAAGAGGGCACAGCGTGGTGCTGAAGAGAAGGGAGACTTAATACCTCCCCTTTTAACAGCAATGATTTGCTAGATCAATTTGGTTGTCTCACAGAACCTTACTGTAAGGTGCCTCTGTTGTGACTCTGCTCTTTCCAGGAGATCAGGACCCAAAGAACAAGCAGTTAAGATGGAGGTGAAGAGAAGCAATCATCGGAGGATCAATAAAGGTTGGGGGGTCAGGTCAAGAAGGTCAGGGTAAGACATTTGTGACAGAGAAGTGAGAAATGCCACTGTCAGCAAATAAAGCAGATAAAGCATGTTAGGAAGGATGAAAATAAGAAAAGTGATGGAGAGAATTAAAATTAGAGACTTTGCAAGTGAAACTTCTATACAGTGAATATGAACTAAATTTAATTTAGAGATCTTTTGTTTGCTTGTATGTTTGATTGGCCTAAAAGAAACTGTACCTTGGAGATGCCTGTGGGCTCCCTAGAAGTGTTTGTATGAATATACAGCAAATATGTGCTTTTCCTGAAGTGATCTATTGATTTTTGGTTTTCCTTCCACCTTAAGCATTTTAATGCCTAGCAGTAAACCGTCAAGTCTTAGCCCTTCCCAGTCAGTCCCTCTTGTTCCCCTGCTTAAGAATGAAACTCAATATCTTGAACACCCAGAATGCGAAGAAGGAGCTAATCATTGGCTCGCATTGTGGCTGGCAGGGCAGGCCCGCCTCTTTGGCTTGTGCTGACAAGCTGTTTATGTTTGTGCACGGCCACCCTTTAACTCAGCCGCCCGATGGCCGGAATGGGACCAACTGTCTGAATGCTGCAGGGAGCTGAATCTTCTCATCAGAGGCACCGTGAATTTCAGCCTCTGATTCTCCCGCCTGGACTCTATGGAACACTCGTAAGTAGCCTTCTGTCTTCTTGTGGCTTTTCTCGTAAGACTGAGGGCATGTTTTAGCAAGGCAGGTAGGTGCTGTCATTCAGAGAGGCAGCTATTAAAGCATTTTCCTCTGTCTGAAGTAAAAGAGCAGCTACTTTGTATGCAGTGTCATGACTGCAAGGACCACACGATTTCAATCTCAAATGAGACCTTCCTGGAAGATAAAAGGGAAGTTAATAAGGACACAACCCATTTAAACTTACTAAGTTGTTGAGGTTTGTATATATACACACACACACACACACACACATATATATATATACAACTTAACTTAATCTGCATGTTGCTCTTATTTTTAGATGTATTTACAGTATTTGATCATCCAGTCTCATTTTAAACAGCAGCAATTTTTGCAAGGTCATGAGTACTGTGGTTTGGAAAAGTGTGAAATGGCTGGAAATGAGATACTATAAAATGAATGCCCCCCAAAATGCTGATAGGTGCTGTCATGTTTGAAGAGATATACCTAGCAGTAGAAAAAGAAAGTCATGGTCAGAGATTTCAGTCCTCTTTGATTACTGGGAATTGTTATTGGGAACTGTTCACAGCTCCACAGAGCAAAAGATTGTAGAGATGGAATGTGTATGACTTCTTGCATCTCTACTATACCCTTTCTAATTTTCAGAATTTAAACTCAAATATTGCTTGTTTGGGCAGTATTCTTCAATTTACACCTGCACTGTATATATTTATGGACTTTTTAGACTTTCTCTTATCATTTACACCAGCAAAGAAAGTCTTAATGTCCGTGTCAGAGCTGGCCACAATGCAGAATCTTGGAACTAGTCTGTTCCTGAAGTTTGGACAAGTCTGTGTGTAGGTTTCATGTGGTAACTGGGGCTCAGGCTGTGAGTTCAAGATACCTGAGGGGGAGAAAGGTGCCTGTCACTGCAAATAAGCATGTTCATTATTCCTCTGTTTAAAATCACAGGAAAGTAAGTTGCAGTCAGATCTACATTAGCCTTGACTCATGCCAAAAAAAAATTAAAAGCAAATCCAAAGCAAGGCCTGATGCCATGTTCCTCTCAGGTTGTTTAGCTTGTCCCCTGTGGATGTACCCAATAGGGAAACACCCTGGGGGTTGTGCCTTTGTCTTGGCTGTGCTGCTTGTGTTTTGGGGCTGTGCACAGCTTCCACAGACAGCCCTGGTGCAGCCGGGAAACTTTTGGTTCAACAATCCTACTCACCTATAGGATCTTAATGACTGCATCATTCAATGAGCTGTGAATTGCAGAGTGCCAGTCAAGCAATATTATGTTTAGAAAGCAGTGGCTAAGAGACAGCTAGACAGAAACTTTCTAATAACACGGATCAAATTATAGGCAGCTGTTGTGCTTAGTACATTTTAGGTGGGTCTTGATGCTGATGGCTGTTTAGCTCTGAGTCTGAGCCTTCTCTACAGCAGTACAGTGCATGTGTGGTAGTGTATGAATTAAAGCTAATTACTGCAATAAGCTGCTTCTGTGCCAGGCTGTGGATACAAGCCAGAGTGTTTGCAATCAGTTGCACTAAGCAGCAGATACATACGAAGCCTTGATTAGTAAAGATGGTTTTTGTCTATAGATTAAGAAAGCAAGATCTCAGTAGTTAAGTGAAAGCCATGAGATACAGCATGCACCTAGGAATTGTTGCCTTGCCCTCACAGTACATAGTTAGGAGTAATCAATATGCTCACCACATTGTCTGTCTCTTGACTAAAGAAAGAAATCCCTTGTGCATCACGAGCTCAGCACAACATGGCTGGCTCTGAAGGGGCAGACTGTGCCTGTTTGATTTGCATCAGGGTAAACAGGCAGAAAATTAAAATTGATTTTTTTTTTTCCTCCCAGAGAGATAATTTTGAAGATGTATTTACAGGGCTTGCTAAAACAGGGTGCTGAATCAACATCCTTCATAAAAGAACTGCTCTGAACTGAATAAGCTATAATTGCACTTTTTGATTCTGAGCTGGTAGGCAGTTTGTGAAAAATTTACTAATACTCATTAACAAAGCTTTCAGATGGCCTGGCAAGCAGAGAAGCATATCATGCTCAATCTACAAAAGGAGATAAAATCTGCAAGGAAGCTGGAAATAGAACTGCTTACTGTGGCTCATTTTCTCCCTCTCGTTCTGTAGGTGCATTTGCCAGCAATTTCCTGTAGCTGAGTATTTGGTCTGCAGGCACACTTGTAATATAGCTATTGTTCAATTGTTCAGAACTTAATGAAAGGTATTCATTTGGGGTTGACTGAAACCCTGACTTCTTACCACTATTTCCCAAATATTCACATGGTAATCAGATTATTAGATCCACTGTTTTTCCCCTACACTGCCCTTGGGAATGTCAGACCAACTCCCAAAATGGATCAATATCTTGGGAAGGAACAACTCTCTAAATTACTAAGGATTTTGAGTTATTGGTGCTCTAATTCATTACACTGGGCATTTGAATTTTTAGTGAAAGCAGAAGGCTTTAAGGGTACTTTTTGCTTCAGGATTTATTATTAGCAGGTGCTCTGCTGATACATCCTATATGCTTGACACACATCAATTAAGGTTATGATAAGGGACAGCCTGTGAGTGATATATTGTATGTGTCTCCCTCCCATCAGCTGTTTGAGTCTGACCAGGAAGCTGAACTGTCTGGTAACAGGAGAAAGTCTGAGGGTCTGAAAGAAGCAATGGTAGCCTTGTGTCAGGTTTGGATAGATTTTCTTGTAAAATCACTCACGATCAGAACTCAGGTCTCCATAGGGATAAAGCCTGAAATTTGCCTCCTCAGCCTCCTTGGGTAACTTGCCCTCTCTCTTAAATCTGAACCCTCTGACTGATATCCTCAGTTTTCACCCATGCCTATGAAAGCTTTTTAAATCTTTAATTGTGTCTTTTCTTTTTTCCCAGATCCCTTTTCCTAGGTATTAGATGCTAAGTAAGAGATGTTGTTGCCACTAAAGTGGAACATACTGGTTAGTTCTGAAAAAATGAAAAATGTTAAGCATGCAGCCTTTTCTATTACAAAAGGAGCAGGGCTGCAGTACCCAGATCTCACTCATACATAAGACCAGAGGGTCTTCCTTTAATGTGTGCATTTTATTTTGGTGTTACTTGGAAAAGGTACTGCTCTTAGGAAAGAAAAGGATTTCTAGGCAGGTTATATGTGCAAAATTCACCCCAGGACAATAGTGGAAGTCTCTCAACCAGGTATTTGCCACAGGTCTCCTACTGTAGGGTGGCCTGCCTGAAATATAATGGAAGGCTTGGATAAAGACAGAGAAAAAAGGGATTACTTCCTGCCTTCTTTGCCCGTGACAGAGAGTAAATGGTAGTGGCTAAGTTGTCTTCAAGTCTGTGCTGCCTTTAAATCATCAGTAGCTACCAATTTCCACTGGTTCCTTTGACTCATCTCCCTCCTGTCTGACATATCTGGCCTCTGTGCTAGCCAGCAATGCTGAAAGAAACAACCTTCAGTGGCATTCCAGCACTTGCACTGGCTCTGCTCTGCTCTCATGCTGGGAAGATGTTTCCTTGGACTCCATTAGCAAGCCCTAAACTTTCTTCTTATTGGAATTACTGGCTTACAGACCAGGCTCTCTGCATTGCTACTTTGCTATGATAGTGTGTAAAAGACACAATTGTGCAAACTACCTTTTTTTAGGGTGCATACAGGACTGGTATATTAATTGTAGCTTCCAGATGGCTCATTTCTCTCTCTAGCTCACCTCTCTCTAGCCCAGAAAGCAAATTGTATCCCAGTATGTGCCCAAGTAGGCAGGAAATATTATAGATGCCATGGTTTCTTCTACCATGAAGAAGCTTTAAAATATTTCTGTTTCCTTCTTTTTTCCTGTGTAGTCGCCCAAAGGTCTAATAAAACAGCAGTTTTAGCTTGTAGCATAAAATGTCCCTAATTAAGAGGGTAGCTTGCTGTGTTCTTCTTCGTTGCTGCTGTCTAAAGAAATTATCATGGCTGTCATCAGCTTTTTCCTCTTATCACTGCTTGTTCACAGCATGTGAAACTGAGAAGCATTGTATCCATTAAAATTCAAGGAGTGCATTGCAGTTTCTATCACAAAATGAAATCATACTGTGGCTTGTTTTCTTCTTGACATCTTTCTTCTTATGCAGCATCTTCAATTGACACTTTACCTAATGCTCCCTAATGTAATCCCTTAATGTACTGTCAAAAGTTAACATTTTTTATACTAATATCCTGGCATGGAATTCTGCAGTTCTTATTCTGGCAAAACTCTTGATGAAAGCAATAGAGAGGCTGGTTACTTAAGGACTGAAATGGGACTGCGAGAATTACAATCTTTTCCCATATTTGTGGTTTAATTTCTGCTTCTGACTGGGATGTTTAACTTTAGCATGATGCCTTTGGCCTTCTTTTCAGTTAGTTTTTGAATGTGTAAGAGCAAGTTGGTAAGTATTTGATGAGGTTAATATCAACTCCAGCATTGCAATGACTGAACTTTCAGCGCTTTGTAGACATTGCCTTCTTGAGACCATCTGTCTGAAGAAATGTCTCCTCCTCTCTATTTTCCCTGTAATTTTCTCCTGATACCCACTCTTCTCTTTCACTTTGAAATCTATGCTTAATGCTCATATAGGCTTTGGGATCCAGAGCTACAGCAAAACATTTCCTTGGATCATACGGGCTATGGAGAATGTTACACTGTCACATTCCAATACATAGATGGAAAAATGTGACCCAGGGCTGATGTGGCTCTGGCTGCAAAAGAGAGGATGCAAGAGTGGGAAGAGGTGTTCATGTGGATGGAGCAGGGACAGCATCTTTTATATGCATGCAGGTATGTAGGTAAGGATAGTTTCAGTAGAGGAAGTCTTGTTCCCTACCTGCCCCAAAGCTCTGCTCAGCTTCAAGCCTGTCAGCCTTTCACTCTGGCTTGTAGTGTCTTCCAGCCTCAGGCCCCTCATCCTTAGCCCAAGTCTCCAGCTCATGCCCGCGTAGGGAGGGCAGGTAGCTTTTCCCTGTCATCCATGCCCCTTGCCTCACTCACAAAGTTCACAGGCTCTTCATATTTCTGCCACAACTCTTTTCCTATCTCCCATGTCCCATCCTCCTTAACCTCTGTGTTCCGTGCCATTTAAGATGCTTTTTTTCCCTGCCTCTCAGTCCTTAAGAGCTTCCCCAGAGCTCTTTGCTCCTGCTGTATTCTCTTCCCACTCTCTGTCTTCCTCAGCCCAGCTGTCTGAGAGACAGGGGGCTCTTTGTTCTCCCCTGGAGTCTCAGGTTCTTCAGTGCAAAGGTCTCAACATACTTTCTTTTTCCTCTTTATTGTATTGAAGGCAGGAAAGTAGGACAGGTCCAGGGTAAACCAGGCACATACTAGTTTTTGTGTGCTTTAAAGGGGGATAGCTCCAGGCAAAGTCAGAGAAAGACTAAACCAAGAGATATACAAGTATGGTAATTTTTTTTTTAGAAAATGTAGCCTTTTCTATTTTTCTTGGCAAACAAAGTGTCCAGTGTTCAACAAGTATCTTCTGAACCAACTTCAGGGCCAGAGCTGCTTTTGAACTGTTTTCTGTGAATTCTTCATGTGCTCATTTCTTTGTGTTACCAGTCACATGGTAGCATTTCTGATTCTTGGATGAATGATGTTTTCAAACAAAAAACGGGATTTGGACACATTACTTTTGGTTCAGAAGTTTTCATGAATGCAGACATATGAAAATGTTTTACATCAGTGTTTCCAGGATGCTTCCTTTTGAAAGGAAACTTACATGAATGGAAGTTTGTGAAAAACAGTAATACTGAGACAGTACAATTTTACAGGAGCCAGGGCTCATGGTTAATTTCTCAGAGTAGCAAACTATGATTCAGAGCAGTGCAGAGCAGAAGCGTGAGCTGGGCACAAATTGAGTATATGCCCATATTTAAAGGATGTGATTGCCACAAAAGTGTGACTGATGACCTTGAAGTAGGACTACAGTCAGGAGGAGTGTGGGGCTTACCTGCTGTTACATGGTACTCAGAAGCTTGAGTATTTGGTTGCAGTTGCCTTTCTTCCCCTGCTCCAGTCCTTGATGTCTGCAGCACTCAGTGGACACCTATGAGCTAATTCACCTCTCTCGGGTTGCAGAAAATAGGTGCATTTTTTCACAGGGCAGTTTTCTGTCAGGCAATGAACTGTATCTCTTCACTGGGAGTTCAGCACTTGCCTCAGTGTGAGGTAAGAAGTATGAGGGTGCACTCAGAGGCAAACAGAGGCCTTTGAAAACTGTCTTTTGAAAATTATGTTTGTCTTTTGAAATTATGTTCTTCTAATATTTGACCTTCCCTGATGAAAACCGCTGGGCATATGCAATGCATAGTTGCTTAAAGAATATGAAGTTATCCAGCCATTAACTCCTGTTCTGCAGACTTCCAGGTGGGAAAAAGGAATCATCATTTCATCTCACTTAGAAGGGAAAAGGCTGTGTATGTCTCCATCACCAATGTGCTCAGAATGAGCTCATGTGCTCCAGGCAAGCCCAGATCCCTGCAGTCACGGTGAGACTTGGGAAAAGTGGCTTAGTTATGCTTATTCTCCTTTTTTTTTTTTTT
>VZRH01006359.1:477784-489230 GCA_013397555.1 Urocynchramus pylzowi
TTTTTTTTTTTTTTCCTGGGGACAACCAGGGGCTACTGCAGGCAGTAGTGAAAACAGCAGCAGCCCTGGGGCTTCTCCAACAATGACATCAAGGTTCTAATGCATTGTGGTTTTTTCTGAGCTGCATTTTTTCTTTCTGTGGAAGAGAAGTGATATATTATAAAGCAAAACATGTACATAGTGAAAAAAATACCAAAAGCACTGGCACAGCCCCATTCTCATCTAAGAGTTGGAGCAGGCAGCAAAGGATTATCACATGATATCTCTTTGGAAGATCAGCTAACAGTTATGTGCCTCTCTGGAGGGGGACAGGCTTTTGATGAACTCAAGTCACTGGGCACCAAGCTGAAGTGCTATGATAAAATATGTGAGGCCAGACCTATTGAATACAAGTTTAGCATTTGAACCCAGACCCAAGGCAGTTGTTCCATGTGCTGGCTTTAAAATGCTGCTGATAAAATGATTCATAATGTCATAGCTAATTTATCTTTTTAAATGAGTTATTGTCAGTGCCAAAATATATATTATTTTATTTCATTAAGTGAACTGAAACTTCACCTTGAACTCTTCCAGGGGTAGTATTGTCTCAGTTTATCAGACCTGTATCAGGTACAAAGCCTGCCAGCTTGCTTGCATCAGAAAACTCATCTAGAACTTCAGTTGTGACTGACTAGAAATCTGCATAAACATATTTAAAGTCCTACACCAAGTAGTCTAGTGTTAAAACCAAAGGTGAACCATACACCTGTGGTGAGACCCAGGCTTGTTAATCTACCATCCTGAGCTTCCACCATTTAGGTAATTTCACAGATTCAAATTAAATGGAAGGTGCATCCTCGACCAAGCCAAGACCTTTCACTTGTCACTTTCTCAGTATTTAAGCTGCAAAAGACTAGTTGGAAACCACATTGGTTTCAGCTATACCTTTGCAATGCAGTGCTTCCAATACAACCACACTAGACTAGATGGGAGCAGAGTTCAGACCAAGAGAGATACATATTCTGCCACCTCCTGTGCATCGTAACCTGTCTGTCACTGACTTAGGAAGGACATTTTTTTCTTGCTTTAAGGAGCACGTAATGGTGTTTGAAAAAACCTTTCAAGTATCTGCATATAAAGATATATAATCAGCATAATCAGTATCTAAGCTGCATCTTACTCCACTCTGTCCTACTAATATTGCTAAGATAGTTGATCTTGGTGAAAAATTAATATGGAAAATAACAGGGTAATTTTTGTATAGGCATTTGAAAATATCCTTAATGGAAGCTGCCATTTTTCTGAGAAGACAAATTGCTCCTAGAAAGTTGTTTTCCCTATCTGATCTGTTCTTTGATGCAGTCTTTCTGATATGAAGCTTTCTAGAGTAAATTTTCTCACCATCAGAGTGATGAATATCTTCTATCTCCATTTCTCCAGAAAGCCAAGATCCCTGTGCTCAATAGGAACATGGTGCTTGACTGCCCCAAAATTCACAGAGACAAAGTGTGAGAATGTGAGCATCAAACGATGCCTCAGATCCAGGCAACAGTGAGGGGACAACACAGCTGGCTTGCCTGGAAGCAGGAGCTATGTATGGACAGTAGGATACTGGTACCTCATAGGGATGAAATAAAAGAGGAAATGAAAAATAAAAAAAAATTAAAATAAAAAAGAGATAAAGTTAGTGAGTAAGAATGATCCTCAGAGCCTGAAAAATGAAGGGTCATTTAAAATCGACCTGCTGTTTTCGAATAATGAATTTTCTTGAGGTTTTCTTCAGAAATTGTTATTTGTGAAAGCCACCTTTGATTTAAATGGGCTGTTTTTTTGAGAGAACAGACATCTTGAAGACCACCTGAGAGATCAGTGTGAATTAATACATTTGCTCCTTTGGGAGAAAAAACATTCAGTCAGCAAAAGCATCACAAACTGAAAGTGGTTATTTCCACTTACTCTTCTCTTTATTACCATGTCTCACCAAAAAAATTGTTCTTACTCCAAAGATAACAGTTATTCAGCTTGTCCTTGTGCAGTGGGGAGAGACCTGCCTGCCCAGAAAAACCACACAAGGACTACTCTGCTGTGACCCATGAAATAATTTCTGTCCCCAAACCTGTAAGTCTGCTCTACAAGGATCAGATTCTTTGGTATCATGGAAAATATCAGTAAGATCATGATGTAGTCAGTTCACCCTACTTGTTTATTACTAAGTGGGAGAATAACTCAACTGTTACCAAACCCTGCTTATTGCTGTTTCAAAAAATACTATTATTTGCTTCAGCTGACATGTGTGCATTTTGTGTGTTTTGCTGCTTACTACCTTGACAAGAGAACAGAAGAGAGGGAAAATGCTAGAATGTAGGCAAAGTTGTCCAACTTTGGTAGCGGCTGACCCGTAGGGCACATGGAATCTGTTCTCACAGACCTCTTGTTTGTGTGGGGTGCCCTGGTGTCTAATAATACAGCTGAGTTCGTGTGTAGCCTCTTACATTGGATCACTGGATTGTATTTCACTCATCTGGACAGCTGCCTTTTTTCACAAAAGCTGTAGGAATACAATACCTTTGGGATCTCTACTTGATGTGACTGAAATTATTCAATGGGTTGGTTATACAGCTACTGGAAGGAATTGTGACAGCACAGGCAAAACTAAACACAAAAAATTAATTCATAATTTCCTCCTTTGCTTCTGCTGATTAGAGAGCCTTGTTTTTTGGGTTTGGTGTTGTTTTTGTTGTTGTTTGCTTGTTTGTTTTTGGGATTTTTTTAATCATTCAACTGCTTTTGGCTTTGACAGTCCAGTTGTGTCAGGATCCAGGTACAAATGAGCAGACAATCAGCACAATCCTGATCGTGCCAAGATGAAAAACTGAGCAAGTGACAAGGCTCAGGACTTTTAGTCAGAGCATTTACAATGGTGTTTTTATTTTGTTAATGACTCACTGTACTGATTCACCGATGCTTTAGTGAAAGCTGCCTTGTTCAGAGTCTCATTGTTCAAGCAGAGTAAATTATTCCCAGTAGAAAAGCTTGAAAAAGTCCTCTGCTAAAACTAACAACTAAATAAAACTTGGTATTTTAAAGAACATACAGATAACAACTTTAATTTTAAGCAATGGCAAAACATTTTTCATCCACCATAATTTTTTTTCTTGATTTTTATTGGAAAAAGAATCTTCTTCAGTCCTGACACAAAAGCCATGAAGCATCCAATAATATAGGTGAATCCTTAAGCCTTTGGTACTTGAATGTAATCAGGGCACTAGACCTTTAAATAGATGAAGATAGGGGCTGAAGGTGAGTTGGGGGCTTTGAGTCATGGACTTTCATAGGGTGCATATCAAAACTTTGCTTCTGCTTCTTTTGGTAAAATGTTCATTCTGGTAATGAATGGCTTGAACCACCCTAGAAGGTCCCTATTCTGCAGCTGTCCACTGGTTCTGAGTTGCCTTAGTAGGAAAAAAATCCCACCAAAGCAAAAAAAAAAAAAAAAAAGGAAAAAAAAAAAAAAAAAAAAGAAAAAGAAAACTTACCAACACATTAGATTTGCTTCCCACCTGGAAGCATTTAGAGGATGTAAGGGGATCAGCATTCACGTCCCTGTTTATAAAAAGCAGGTTGTTCTGAATGACTTGCTAAAGTGTTGACGGTTTCATGCAGTGCACTGGATTTTCCTGCCCCTTTGCAGAGCGGCTGTGTGTGCTGGCAGCCAGGGAGGGCTGCAAGGTCGCTTTGTTTCCACTGCGGGGAGTGCGGGGACCCGGCCGCCACTTCGCTGAGCGGTGCGTGGTGCTGGGCGCTGCCCGGGGGAGGGGTCAGGCATCTGCAGGCGGAGAGCATCCCGGCATGGGGCCAGCTGTTTATTTTCAAAGCCTTTGTACCTCAGGTTACTTGTAAGGCCGATGCTTGCGGAGTTCTGCTAAAATCGGGCCGTGTAAGTTCCCTGGTTTGCTTGTAATTTGCAGTTTATGAAAACCAGATGGATGACTGAGTGCTCTGCAAGTTAGGGTAGGAATGGGTTCTTCTGATATAAGAGCAGCTTTTACAGAAAACATTGAGTTAAGAAGATTCAGGCTCAAGCTAGATTGCTTCTTCCCTCCCCCCCACTTTTGTCTATTTTTACTGCATCATTGGTATGTGTCCAAGGAAAGTCGGCCATATCATTCGGAAATACAAGGGGATAAACTTTTGACTGTCGGATCTCTTCAGGCTGAGAGACTCCAGAGTAAATGAACTGGGAGAGAGAGAGAATTAAAAGGAGGGATTTCTTTAGGTGAACTTTTTTGGTTGTCTGCTCTGCCGAGAGCACTGTAAAGTAACGAAGAAACTGCAGCAGTCCTTTCCCAGTCTTTCTAAATAATGTAAGTTACCCTTTCACACTCATCTCTAAATGTTCGTGTGCTGTTTCTGCTTTCGAGTATTTTGTGAGAGCAGTGGTTTTATAGCCAGTGAGCTCTTGCCAGGAGCTCTGCTGTGTGAGTGAGTGAATTGTTTTGTCTTTCTTTTTCTTTTTTAAGTCAGGGTGGTAGCGGGGAAGCCGAGAAGTTTG
Source organism: Urocynchramus pylzowi (assembly GCA_013397555.1). Classification (NCBI taxonomy): domain Eukaryota; kingdom Metazoa; phylum Chordata; class Aves; order Passeriformes; family Fringillidae; genus Urocynchramus; species Urocynchramus pylzowi. The sequence goes on from VZRH01006359.1 coordinate 482,316, forward strand.
ACACCGCCTTTCTTTGACAGTCGTGTTAGCTCGGCTTTAGATGGCTGTCGAAACCTTTAAGCCTTTTCAGTGTTTGGGCAGAAATTTGTTTGTAGCTGGCAAAAGACAATAGCAAATGTTTTGATAGAACTGTGCATGTCAGGCTTGCCGTAAGAGCAGGCGTTTCAAAGGGGACCGTGTGATGCTATGTAAAGAAGACAGGATGTGACAAGGGAAAACAAATGTTTCCTGCTCTTTAATATTTAAAAGAAATAATTGAAACAGAGCCAAGGAGTTTGCCTAGGAAAGAAACAGTGATGTTTATTCAAAGCAAAATAATGACTCTGTAAATCTGAGAGGACAATGCCAAGGTCTAATTAGGAGAGCAGTTTACTTTTCACAGTGGTTCATTTTCTGAAGCTGGAAGTCGGTGTTAATGTTGCCATATTCTCTTGTGCTTTTGTGAAGTGTAACTTGAGCCATTACCTGATTCATAGCTCTCCCTAGGTTATTGAGGTAGGTTGATTACTCTCCTTTTAATTCATTTTGCTACTTTCAAAATGCAGTCTAGACTGTCAGGCACATTGGTTTAAGTAAAAAACAAGGGGTCTAACTATAGATAATATACCAGGTATTATACTAAGAATAAAACAAGAAATAGACCAAGAAAATCATCTTGAACTCAAACATTTATCAGGCCAAAGCAATGACATAGATGTTCATTTACCGGGGGACAAATGAGAAAATTGTTGTGAAAGTACAATGACTAAATAAATATTTCTTAGATAAGGATGTAGCTTAAGAGAAGTTGCTTTTGTTCCAGCCTTGGATTTTTTGTTTTTGTGGGCAAGGAATTTATTATCTAGATAACAGTCTATGGCCAGCTATTATGATCTAATAATCAGAAGTTTTTTTTCCTCAAATTTCCACATTGCTGCTTACGTGAAAACAAATGACATTGACTAGCAATACTAATGAGAGCTTCTAGACAATGTGAACACTTTTAATAAACATGGAAATATAAACTGTAGGGCTTGAAAAGCATATTGAAAGGTTTGTTTTGTTAAAATCTGTATAAACTTGTTTATTTTCAAGTTAGTACCATAATTTTGTGGATGATATCTAAAGCGTGGTTATAGAGAGAAGGTACTGGAAAGCTGCTGTATCTGGTCTTGGGACTGCATCATCCTGCTCACTAACAAAGGCAGCAGAAAGAGGAGGTTCTTCCCTGTTTCCAGAGAGTTTGGGGGAGGAATCAGTCTGTTAGCTGCTGACAAAATGAAATAAGGCTTCTGTGCTTTGGCCCTCATCCAGAACTGCTTACCATAAACTAAAAGTTTCCTCAAACATCTCAGCAAAGCATTTGACAAACTTGAGTGGTGAAGACACTCCCATGTCTGATCTGGACCTGCAGTGCCCGCAATTTGGTTATAAAGAACAGGTTTGTGTTTTCTTTGTGGAGGGTTCATTTCAGTTCTTGAGGTTCATCCTTTTTCATGAGGAATGGCTTTGCTAGACCTTTAATAATTACATCTTTCTCCAAGGAGAAGGCTAAACAGAACTTTGGTTCAAGGAGCATCTCTAACACTGCTTGAGGGCCAGAAGGAAACTTTAATTGGGTTTTATGACTGAACCAATTCTAGATTTGATTACAGGCTTTCTGGGAAGAGGGAAGGATTAAAATGATGCAAACAATTATTTCAGTCAAGATATTTCAGGGAAATATCTTTTGATTTCTTTATGTAATTTTAAAGGGAGACAGTGAATGCATCCTTCTAGACACAGAATAAAAATTAGAAGTGCATATACATTTAAGGCTTTGGAGGAGTGGTGTGGGTATGTGTGTCTTAAAAGTTCCTCTTTTTCATGGCGTTGATTTTTAATGAAATCTTGTGTTTGAGGCTAGATTTGAGACAAGCAGTGTCCATAGTCTGGTGGCACATGCAAGTGCTGTCTGAGTTCTGCTATGTCCAGCAGGATGCACAATGTTTGGAACATTAGACCTTACCTGGACAAAGATAGTAATTTTGCTGAGGGGATTTCCCCAGCCCATGATACTATTCTTTCTCTGGCAGTCCTGGTTTTGTTCTAGTAAACAACCTGAGCTTGATTTATAAAAACAAAGGTAGAAAATCCCAGATAATTGGTGCTTGAAGCCATCATGAAAGCATTCTGGGCCTGTCTTTGCCTGATAATGGAATTTCATTAATTCATAACAAAACTAGAATTTGGACAGCTTATGTAAACCCAGCGATGCTCCTGATTCCTTTGAGGAAAACTGAGGAATTAAATTAACTGGAAAGGTACTGGGTGTTCTAATCCAGAGAACAAAGTGCTGTACATTACTATACTGAAGCTGAAATTTAATCATCTGCATAAAGTATTAATGATACACAGTTTTGCAGAAACATGTAATACTGTGTCTAGACACATGAACTATATATTTATAAAAACAAAGGCACAATGTATAGTAGGTTAGGATAAATCCTTGAGCCACATGTAAAAGCATTTGACTTGATCTGCTGGCAAGCATATTGGCAGCAGAATTAAATGTGTCTGAGGATACAAGTGTAGCTAGTTTGAACTATTTTTTTATATACAGCAGCAAGCATATCGTACTACAAATCATAAGTTCAGTTTATAAAGAATGTTCCTTAATACAATGGCATTATATAAGGGAATAACACTTTAAATTTAATTAGTTGCTTTACAGACAATGCAGTATTCTGTATTATAAAATGCCACTAATTCCAAAGCCCTAAAAATTTTCTCCTGGAATTCTGCCCATCTATGTTTTGCAGGGTAAAATATATGAACTTGCCTTTTTGAGTTATTGAAGAAATCCAGTGACTGCCAGATTGCAATACACTGTTGCAAATGCTACACTTGGCTGACACCTTCAACCAAAATTATAATTATCAATAATTATGTGCTATTTCCAGAGACTGCAGGTTGTTCTTATATTTTCTGTAATGTTTCCTGGTAAAAAAAAAACAAAGAGAGAGCTAGCAATGTGAAATACATGGCAAGAGCTGTTAACAAAAACTAGACTGAGAACAAAAATCAATATTTGTTGAATGAAATCAATATAGGAAATGAAATAATGACTATTTAGAGGATTTTAAAATACTGAAGGGAAAATAAAAGGGCTTAGCAGTCACATAAATGCACTTCACCTCTCTATATCTCCAGTTTTGATAAGTTACTTTTCAAGATATGTTCCTTCTGTTAGAGTTGGACTTGCTCTTCTATTTATGTGACACGAATGGATTGCAGGCAGTCCCTTGGTGTGCTGTAAGGTTTGTATTAACATGTCTGTAAAGGAAAGAGCTGCTTGGTTGTAAATACTTAACAAATGAAATTTGGAAGAATTCCAGTTTTGTGCACAAGATTTTTTTTTCTTCCTTTTTGTTTTTGATCAGCTGAAATAAAGATTGCCTTCCACTGAACAAAGCTCAGGCTATGGTAGCAGCAGGCCCCCGGACGGGTAATAATTAGCATAGACTCCATGTATTACAGAGGGCTGATCAATAATAATCTTTATTAAGAAAACCAGTGCTCTTTTATAGACAGTTACGATACAGGTGGACCTAATTTGTCCTCCAGTCCAAACACCATCACCATTGGCTAATTAAGAAACCACCCTTTGGTAAACAAATCTCCATAACATATTCCACACGGTCACAATACCAGGTGCAGCAAGTTAAGATAAGAATTGTTTCTCGTTCTTTTCTCTGATCTTCTCACAGACTTTTCCCAGAACGATGGCTGGGAAAGTTGTGTTTCTCTCTGTGGCCAGAGAGTTGCTGCCACACTCAAGCTGACCTTTGGAGAAATAAAAATGGCATTTTATGTCAAACTTTCTGAATGATTTTATTTCTATAAAGACTATGTTTTATTTCTGTGGTTTAAATAGATAAATATTTATTGTGTAAATTATAATATTAAAGGTATTTGCCTTGGTTTTCTACCACAGACTGTCTAAACATTTTCTGTCCTCAATCTGTAGACATATTGCATGTCACTACTTCTCATAATTGGGGTGCCTGGTTATATTTGGATTGGGCATCACTTATTTTGAAAGGTGATTTTAGCTGGAAGTCAGTAATGTAGCTTGATCAGAAATAACAGTTTATAACTGGCATACCATACAGTGAAACAAATGATGTAACATGTCACTAATGTTCTGTGTGGGGTCAGCCAAGGATCTAGTCAGCTGAGAAGTCTGCTGGCAACCAGTCAGCCTTCCTACTTGCTAGCTGGACTTTAGGGCGAAAACTCAGAGGTAAATCCCATTCAAAAGGAAGAATTGAAATTGGAAATGCAAATGAAATATAATTCTTAAGGTACTGAACAGGTAGACGTAGCAGGTACATATTGGCTGGCTCTGTCCATCTGGCCACTGTCTAGTTGCAGTAGGGTTAAAAGAGGCACAGCTAAATTAAGAAGAGACTAATCATTGACATGTGAAAAATGTTAGCAGCTTGTATTCTTGCACTTCTTACATTACATGGTGACCCTGCTAACACAAGCATCAAAAGAAACTCATGCTGAAATGGCTGTGATGGTTTATTGCTAAATATTATATCTAGGTGGTAATAACTTAAGAATATGCCCTGCCACTAGGAGAAGAGAAATTACTTAAAAATTTAGTGTAATCAGTAAATAGATGTAAGTGTATACTTAATATTCCCCTGGAAGAACTCCAAACAACTCTGCTTTTTATGGTCAGTACTTTTGCTCATGTGTAAAAGTATTATTCATTCTGTCTCACTTTAAAACCATCTGAATATTATCAGTTTTGGATGCATTGTAGGAGTAGTTAATTACATGCATGGTGATTTTCAGTCCTTATGCCAAGGTGGATGCTCTTTGTGAAAGAGATATAAGGATTGAAGTAGATGCAATTACTTTTGATCAGATTTTAAATGCTTGAGATGAATGTTCAGCAATTTGCTTGCTCCTAATCCAGTATGGATTTATTTGTCTGAGTGTTATTAGTCTGCCTAAACATGTGTATGATCAGTTTATTTATGGGTGACTTTCTGTTCTTTTGTCATGGAAAGCTATTTGGTTTGTGCTGCCATGAGCTTCTGTTCTTGATTTTTTTCCCTTGTAGTTCTGGAAACAAAGAGTGACAATCCTCGCCCCCTTTTTTTTTCTTTTTTTTTTTAATGGGTTTTGAATGCTAGTTTTGAGGCTACTCATTCAGCGAACATGTAATTTGGAAATTTGTCATGGCTGGACTGATGGGCTCAAAAAAAGCTTTAGTCCCTGTGAGGATCTGTACTGTGCCTGCCTCCTTCTGAAGGTGTGTGATATCTACCAGTGTGTTTTGTGAAGTGCTCAGAAGTAGATTTAGCAAGGAAAGAGCAGTGTCCATATTATTTTGAACTACATAACTCTGAATAGTATGAAAACATAAAAGTGCAAAATGCACCTGAACCTTTTGCAGAACAAAAACCCTCCAAAGTAGTGATGGAATCTTGAGCAAATATGCTTGAAACAATTACTTACAGAACAACAACAAAATGCACTCGAAAGGTTGTGCTGAACTTGAAAATGTTCTTGAAAAGATCCCAACAATTATGGGGTTTGTGTGCCTCCGAATGTATTAATCCCTGTAGTGGTCCTTGGAGAGACAGTATGTGTCCCATATTTAGCCCCAACCATATTTGGCCCATGGTCTGTACTACTAGAGAACTTGCATATTCTGTGAGAAATGGGACTTCCAAAAGAGCAGGTGTCAACAATTTCACTGGGCTCCCTGGTTCTTCTGAGAACAGCTGCAAGTTACAAATACTGTAAATCCCTCTACTTAAAAATTCCTCAGGAACTAAAATGACCCCCAGGAATGAAAATGCAGGACTGAGGAACAAGTCAGTTACAGCATACATAAACTCGTGAAGAGGAAAAGCTGCCATGTTTCTCTGCATTTGAGCAGTTTTTGATTTGGTTTTGCTTTTCCTGTTCTTTTTCCAGTGAGGAAACAGTATTAATGAAATTCCCTTCTACAACTTTCTCTCCTGTAATCCCTCTATTGGTGGAAGTGTTAATGTAAACCTTCAGGGATTAAATCCCACAAGATAAGCTTCTGCAGGTGCTGGTTTGTTTTACTTCTGGGGTTTTGGTGGGGTTTTTTGAGGGGGTTTTTTTGGGGGGTTTTTTTTGGGTTTTTTTTGGTTTTGTTTTTTTTGGGGTTTTAAGTTTTTGGTTTTTTTTTATCTTGAGAGCAGATTTAAATTGGCATCTAGAACTCAAGTAATTGCACTGTGCTGAAGCTAGGAAACCTAGGGCCAACATGTCAGGTAGAGCCACAGATCGTTTTATAGCATCTGAGAGTGGTTTATTCTCCTGAGTGTTACTCTGACACAATGCTACAATATGAATTAATACGTGGTCTTTCCAAAGTGCTTTTAATTTTTACTGGACCCTCTTCAAAGAACTGGTTCTTCTCTTATTACATAATTCTTAGTCTGCTCTGAGTAGTTTTGGGAGCAACTGGTCTTTGTGCATCTCAACTCAGAAAACGTAAGAAAGATAAAATTAAGTGTTGCACCATGAAGATTTCATTCTTTTTATCAAATAAGCAGTGATAACTTTTTGTCTTGCATCTAAAACAGCTGAAAATAAATTTTGATTTTAAAATACAAACATGTTCTGAGATACTCAGTTCCTAATTAAAGACAAATAATTTTTCATTAAATTACAAACATGATCCTTTACTTAAAATCTCTCAGTGGAGATAAGTACAACCCTTTATTACACAGAAAAAAAAAGGCATTAAGTATTGGAGGATCGTTCTATAAGAAGTGCACTATATGTTCTGTGTAGGCAGAGAATCCCCTCATCCCTTCCTCATTCTAATTAGATTTTACTATTCCATCCTGTAAACTTAGTAAAAAACCAGACTAGATTAGAACATGCAAAAATGTT